>JANIPM010000006.1:49697256-49710409 GCA_027478405.1 Erythroxylum cassinoides
AATATACTTTAAATATTATTTATATGCATAAATAATTTTTATTACAAAATAAAGTATAGTTAAAATTAATAAAAGTGCTTTTTATTTTTATGTTACTAAACAGTCTACTATATGAAGTTTTTTTAAAAAAGCTATTTTTTAATTGACTGTCAAACAGTCAACTGACTTCTTAGAAAATCTCTTCTTGAAAAAACTCTAATGACAAAAGTTCTACTGATATAAGCCCATCCAAACAGGCACTTACCATACGATGCACTGGAAAATGTCTTCATATTTATATGGTTAATTTTTTCTTTAAAAAAATTTCACCGACTTATACCTAATATGTTTAAAATATTAAATCATAAATGAGTAGAAGAGGTAAATGCCATTTTATCTCATAAAAAATCCTAGAAAATAAAACACAAACCGATAACAAAACATAACGATTGATTGACTATAAATTTATTTCGGCCCAACTAAAATTCATTTCGTTAAGTTTTTTTTGTATTCTCTTATTACGTGTGAGTGATAAATTAAATTAATTCTATAAATATTCAAAACAATATACAATTTGAACCAAATAATCAAAGGAGCTTTATTCCTACCACATTAATCTTTACTCCAGAGTATCCATATCGAACTTGCTAATCTACTCTTCCATGATGATAAAGCAACATTGTGTACATTCATTTCTAGTTAACAATCTCTTGGTAGAGTGCATCTTGTTTGGTGTGATGCTAAAACAATCACAAGTTCCTTTCTTTCCAAATTTCATAAAGTAAACTTGCAAAAAAGAGCTTGAAGACGACCTATTGTTTGTAGTTACCCCATCTACTTTGTAACATCCAGTCAACTATATCTCCATCCAAGATGAGGCTCGACATGTTAAGGAGAATAAATTAAGAAATCTACTTCATAGATATCTTGTGTATTTACAACCAAAGAACAAATGATCATGTGTCCTCAATTAAGGAGTTGTGTAAAATACAATCTATAGAGGAGGTAGAACCAGTTAATCTATCTTTAGTTTGACAGCCTCTTATGGATAGCCAACCACAAAATAAAACTTGATTTTGGAATAGTTTGAGGGAAACACACAAGCTTGGACTAGGAAACTGTTTGATTCCTACACCTCAAAGAATCCGTATAGGATCTATTATTGATTATCTTGGTGGAGTTTTTGGTCCATACCATGCAATCTCTAGAAGAAAAGGCTCTTTATTTCACTTTAACAACATTGTCAAGCTCTCTATGATCAAGATTAAAGAATCATCCACAATCACTTGTTTGACTATAGCTTGTATTGGATTGTGTGTTCTTAGATGAAGAAACCTATCTTGCTACATCATTGATCCAAAATCACTGTATAAATTAGTCCAAAATCTAGTATTGGATCCATATTCTAATTTGATTTTGAACTAATCCCTCACGTAAGCTTTTAATCTTAACAAATGAATCATTATCCATGAAGCATCTTGCTTAGGCTCATAAGTCCAGAAGTCCTATTAATTCAAATGGCAAGAACACATCACAAAAGCCATAAGGATTCCTTTTGACTTAACAATCTCCAGATCCTATTGATTAGGACTCTCTTGCTTAGCTTGAAAGGAATTATTTCCAGGTCCCTTTTCCTTTGGCTAGCAAACTATCTTCTAAGCTACTTTAGTTTTGAAGGAAATATTTCAGGCCCCTTTTCCCTTGCCTAGCAAACTATCTTTTAAGCTTCTTTAGTTTTGTAGGAATTAGAATTTTCTATGGTCTTGTTTAAAGAAAATGGAAGCGCAATATGATAATCCAATGAATGTGCAGAGAATTCAATCTAGCATTAGTTAATTGCAATCTTCCTACAAATGATAATTTCTTGTCATTATGACTATGTATTATTTTCCTCACCTTGGTAATTGAAAGGAATAAATTCAACAAATGAAGGCCTTTTATGCAAGATAGAAATACCCAAGTTTGTAAACAAGAGATCTTGTCTTTTAAACTAACAAGGGAGGAGAGCTAGCTTGTTAGATGAGCAGTAGGGAAACAACTAAGCAACCTTTCTCCTTATTCATGGGCAAACCTGACATGAATTTGAATGTGTCCAATACATTCATTAGTTCCTTAACTAACTGTGGGTCAACTTTATCAAAGATCGAGAGGTCATTAGCATAGGATAAATTGTGAATACCCAACTTCATGCATTTATTGTGAAATTTGAACTTTGTTTCTAAATTGATATGATGTTTGATTAGCCTGGAAAGAATTTCCATACAAAGGGTAAACAAGTAAGGGGATAGAGGATCCCTTTTCCTAATCCCATTGACACCTTTTATAAGCTTATTAGGAGACCCATTGATCAAAATGCAATAAGACAAAATAAAGATACAATGATTTATCCAACCAACATAGCTTGGAGGAAAACCAAAAGGTTATAGAGTGTAAGCAAGGAAGGAGCAATCAACAGAATCAAAAGCCTTCCTAAAATCCACGTTGATTTCATAACTCTTTGGTGAATTTTTCCTTTTATAATTATTGAAAATTCCTAAACCATGGTCATTTATAAGGTGATGTCTAAGCTCTTTTGCCATAAGATTGAAGAATGCAATCAAACATTCATTGTAGATTTTGTCATAAATAACTGAACTTAGTAAAGACTTTAAGGAACTTATTTGTTTAAAAATTTCGAGAATTTTAGAGAAGTAATGGAAAGTCGTAGTAAGTAGCTCTTCTTGTGATGATACCATTTTCCTATCTTTTACTTGCAAAGAGAAAATTCTATTTAAATTTCTTCTAGCATGTAGAGACATGTTGTAACGCCTGATTCTCTGATCTCTTTTGTATTGTTCTGTACTTGGAGATACTATTATATATTGATATATACATGGTTGTATATGAGTTCAAAGATGTATTTAAATCCTTTTGGGTGTATATGTCTGTGATTTATAATGTTTTACGATCTTACATGAATTTAGAGTTCATCGGTATGCGAAATCTTGGAAATTTTCGACATTTAAGCTTCTAAATGTGTAAAACAGAGTCCATTGGATGAATATGACCATGGTGGTTGAGTTAAACGTGTTCTAATTCCTTAGAGGTGATTAGACATGATTTATAGACTTATTAGACACTTAGAAAGCTTAATTAGAAAGATTAACGTATATAACGGCTTATTTGCCAATTGTTAAAAGTCAAAGGAATTAAACATAATTTTTCAATTCTTGGAGGACCAATATGTAATTTTATAAAGTTAAGGGGCTTAATTATTATTCTCAAAAGTCCTAGGACCAAAATAAAAATAAAAGTTTTAGTAACTCCCAAATTTTGGGCTTAATTGCAAATTTAGAAAAAGTTTGGTAAAATGGTAATTTCACATAACCTAAGGGCAAAAAGGTAATTTCACCATATTTTGGTTAAAGAACAGTCAATATTTTAGACCCTTCTTCATATAAGGTCGTGCACCCCATTACTAAAAACATGTTTTAATTAAAAGAAAGGAGAAGAAAGGAGAAGAGAGAAGGAGAAGACCAATTTTTGGCTATTACTAACCCTACCCCTTTGTTTTGATTCTCCAACCCAAATCAAAGTGTTCTAAGCTAATTTGGGTCAAGGAACTCAAATCTATCATTAGATTTTAGAAATTCTCAAAGGATTTGAAGATATCATCAAAGGAATGTTTAGGTAAATTTTGTCTCATCTCTCTCTACATTAGGATTTTGAGTTTGGTGTTAAGATATGTTGTTCTCCATGCTTGAATATGCATGAAACATGGTTAGATGAATGAAATGTATCATGGAGATGGTTCTTTAAGCCAAAATCAAAATGTCCCCTTTTGGTTAATGTTTGTGAATTTTTGAATATCTTTTGAAATTGATGGTCTAAATGAATTCTATGGTGTTAATTGTACATGTATAATGTCAATTGATGTTCAAAAATGAAGAAGAAATATGTTGGATAGGCTTAGTTGAAATGATGGAAGAAGGAATGGATTAATATGATGAGTTGTATAATTATGATGAATATGGCTTAAATGAAGGGAATTGGCTTGAATGGAGTGATGAAATGTGTTGTTGATTGGAAGTATTTGTTATAAAACAAGATAGGAGCATGAATTACCATGATAAAGCCTTGAAAATATGACTTGAAAATTATGCACATTAGGTGTTTGATAAAATGTCTAAGTGAACTTGGCTTAGGATTTAATGGTTCGTAATGATATACATTGAAAGAAGCTTTCATATTTACTTAGAGTAAACTTGAATTGTTGCTTAGATTGAAGAATAATGGCCTAATATGCTTGGATAAAAATGAGTTTAATTGTGTTTTAAAATGAGTAAGTATTGGATTAAATGCATTAAATGCCTTAGAAAATGCAAAAGAAAAGCTAATGTGAATAGGAAGGAAGAAACCATATGAGAAGTTTAATGGTCGAATCCTATAGCTTAAAGAGAGTGATATTGTGTTTAATACACTTATGTGATGATGTATAAATATGACATATATGTTTGAGTAGTAATTTATGTATAATGGCTTGGGAACTGTGAATCAAGGAGCTCGTACGGAGGATTGTTGAAGTTAAGGGAGTGTACACCTTCTTTTGAAATGAGTTGAGGAAACCATATTTCTTATATGGGATTATATCACTCTAAGACATGTATGATGATTTGTATGTGAATTTTGAACCTAGGTAATGCATAGTAGAATTGAATATCAAATAAATGCTAATATGCTTATGTATTTACGAAACGACACTGTTTTGAACATCTTTGCATTTGGAGTGCAAAAGATGACTTTTATTGCATGAAATAATGTTTTGGAATTTACTTATGCATAATCAAGTCATGATTGTTGCATGTTTTTGTTCTCTTTTGGCGTAGAGCCATGACAAGGTTTCATTTTATTGGTTAGACAGATAAATAAAGGCATAGTACCTTACTTGATTTTCATACTTAATATTTCTATATGATTTTTGTGATTGGTGAGATAATGATTGGCCAATCGTGCGCTAGGAACAATTAAGCGACCCTCGTACCTTTGATGTTGATACATAAAAGTCGAGTCTTTGTATTGATAACTTTTTACAGGACTTGCGAGTGATTCCATACCTAGAGTCTAGACACTGACGAGGTCATCACCTAAAGTCATGACGCTCTTGTCGACTATAGTCTGTACTTACCATGTATAAAATTCGAGCTAACACTGAGATTCGATGGGTGTGCTCATTAGTTGGGCTAACTAGTGGTGAGACATATAATTGTTTTGGTTTATTCTGATATTTGTTTTCTAACGAGATTTGATTTATACATGTGATATTTTTCTACTTATGTGTACTGGATGATATCTTTCTACTTATGTGTACTTGAACTAGAACCTATGTTCACCCAATGAGTGATTAATAGGCTAGGCCTATGTAGTTCCTAACTAGTATACGTTGAGTTATAAGATAGGCCTATGTGTTTCTATGTGATGTATGTTCACCTTATAGGTTATTTATACTATCTTGTTGTGTATCGAGTTCTATTTGCAATATATGTTTTTCCTACTCACAGAGTACATAATGTACTCACCTCCCTCCGCCTTCCAATCATACAAGTTAATTTATTGAGCTTAAAGCTCTGAGTTGATCATACAGCTTTTGACATTTTTGAGGTATTACTGCATGTGGGTAGTTTCTGTTTTGTACTTTAGTTGCATAGTGGCTCATGAACTGTTGGATTGTTTTTATTAGATTGGTATGTTAATATGCTTTATGACTATATAAATTTAACTCTTGACTATTTTGTTGTAGTAAAAGACCTTATATATGAACTTTGATATTGTTGTTGAGATTGCTTTGAGTGGATTTTAAAGTCCTGAAGTTGTGGTAAATTTTTTGATGTGAATATAGAAGTGTATTTAAAATTATTTGCAGGTATTTGATTGAGTTTATGGGATTTTTAAAATACAACCGTTGTGCTGCCTAAATTTTTCAAAAAAAGGAGAAATGTTAAATTAACCTTGCATAGTCGGATTAAGGATACCGTAAGTGTCCTTAACTCGGTTATGTGGCAGTTGTCATGGGCCCGACGTCGTACCAAGTCGTGACATATGTGAAAATAAAAATTATTTTTATCTCTATCTTATAACCATTGTAACCTTGAACTTTGCTTAAGAATAAAAAATTAGACTTCCAAAGCTATAACATATTCATTCATAGCTCTCTTCACTTCTTTTTGGAGTGCCTTGTTTGTATGACTTGGTATAAAAGATGTTGAACTCTGTTAAGTTATTCTTTAAAATTTGTAACAACCTCATTTGTGTTAGGATATCTAATAATTGAGTGATTTGAGTTTTTTCGTGATGCATTTGAGCTTCTCATTACAAATGTATGAAGGAGAACCATACTTGGCTACATTGAAACCTTTGAAAATAGAATAATGAAATCTAGGATAACTAGTTAAATAATTACTAAATCTAAAAGAAGAGCTAATTTTTTCCCTAAAATTCAAGTTACTTATAATAATTGGAAAGTGATTAAAGAATTGAGGGTTGTCAAGTTTTACTTTTACTATTTGGGAAGTTTGCGAGTCAATTGGAATTTACCATTGCACAATTAAATTTCTTTCTTAAAAAACTATAGATATTACTACTTATTACTCTAAGTGAAGTAATTAGCCTTAAAATTGAGATTAATTACTTTAATATGTAAAATATAATTAGCTAGATCCTTAGTGAAGTTTCTAATGTTTGAATTACCATTTGTTTCGTTAGGGTGAAGAATGTTGTTGAAGTCCCCATTAATAACCATGGGAGATAGGTAGTATAATGGATATGCTAGAAGCATAAATAAAAGAGACAATGATCATCATATTAATGTTTAAAAGAAGCAATTCCATATGTACTATTTGATCATTTATGGAGGTATTTAATACCTTATTTTTCCTTGGATCATATGCAATCACAATTCTATCATAATGGTGTGTAAGACGATTAGATAAACCAAATGCTATTAGAAAAACTAGGCTACTTGAGCCCTTCTTCACTGAGTTTGATCACCAAAAAGCCTATCAAAGGAGGTCTTATTGACAAAATAAAATCCTTGAGAAAAGTTGTTTCCTAAGGTTGTTTAGCCCATAGACATTCCAATATAATATTGTCATTTGATATCATATTTAGAGCTTTGTGCTCCTTTGCTTTCTATTATACTTTCTTTTAGCTATAGAAATAAAGTCTCTTATATATATTTGAGATGAGCTAGACCTAGGATTTCTATCCCTTGATCTTATATTGTGAGACTCTACTTGTAAGTTAACCTACAAAGGAGTAGTTAGATCAATCATTTCAACGTTAGTTGCTTGTAAGTCAATAAACTCTTATATTTTCCCTACTTCCAATTATGGTCCTTCTCCACTATGTTGTAAAGAGTTTTCTGTTTGTTTTACTTTGTTCTCCAAGAACACGTTTGAAAACTTTCTTCCTTAGTTGTGTTGCCTTCTCCCATCCTCAAATTAGTGGCCACCAGTTCATAACAATAGTCAGTTTTTAAGAGCCTGATTGTAAGCTTCTACTCTTTTCCTTAGTGGTAAGGTTGAGCCCTCTAGTGGTAGGTCGCTAGGGTAACATCCTTAAATAGTTGTCCATTTTTAACCATTCACATCAATGTAATCACAAAAGCTTGGTTAATTTCTGTCAAAACATATAATGTAGCATAGTTGATCCTTCTCAAAGTAGTAGTGGACTGATTCGTAGCTATAGGCTTCCCTACTAATTACGCAAAGTTTTAATCTTGTAAACCCTCAATATTTCACAAGTGCATGGTTCGTAGCATAGTATTAAAGATTTCGATCCCACGAGGAAGGAGAGTAATCTAATCCTAAAATCTAAGGCCAAAAAAATATAAAACTGAAAATAAAATATGCAAAAAAAATTAATTACGAGAATTGAGTTCAACCAATCAAATCAGAAATTAAACACAATGGAATTAACAATTGAGCAGCAAGCAAGCATAATGGAAATCAATCAAATAATTTACCAAGTTATAAGAAAGGAGATTTTACCTATCATTAATGCTAACATAGCTGATTATGTGTTAATGGGGTGTCAGTTCTAGATGATCCTAGGGCTAATCACTCTCTCTCGAATTATAACTATTAAACCTTAATTTATAAACCCTAATTGGATTATGAAATTTGTAATCTCTTAATTAACAAAAGACTCATAACCTTAATTAGATCTAAAGAACTCTAATAAACTATTGGGTCTCACACAGGATCTCTCTCCACACAATTATCGATATGATTGGTTACGGATTTTATTAAATCTTCTAACTCTCATTAATCCAATCTGGGAAGCTCGAGATCACTTCTTTTTCCTTCTTCCTTCTTCTTCTTTCTCTCTTTCGATATTCTCTCTTTAGGGTTTTAAGTGTGGCTAAATGAAAACTCCTTTGTGCTCCTCATAATGTTCTTTAAATAGTCTTTTATGTTTTGGCTAGTCCTAGCATCTATTCGAGGTCTAAAAGGTTTAAAAAGTCCCTCAAAATGTGAAGTTTGTAAGTGACTACACGTCTGCCTGATGCAGGCCATGACCGTGGCCCTGCAAGTCACGATTGTGGCCCACATCTGAGCCTTTTGTCATGATTGGGTCATTGTTTCGAACTGAATATCTTCAAAAACTCCTTCGTTCTTTGATATTGACCTTGAAATACTAGCAAACACATTAAGGTACCTTAAAAGCATAATATTTAAGCTCAAAATCTTATACTAACCTATAAAATACTTAAAACACAAATAATTCACAAACTAACACAATTCTAACCTAAACTTATACTGAATGATCAAATTAAAAGCTAAACACATATCAAACTATGCCCTAAAAGATTATGTAATTTACATTTATCAACATCCCCACACTTAAACGCTTGCTTGTCCTCAAGCAAACAAAACAACAAACAACATAAAAACATAAATCACACAATGTAATAATGAGGTGACGACTTCAACGTCACGAAACAAATTTAACTCTGAACACAATCATTCAAGTTATTCCAAATTATTAATATGCAAAATCCATGTCTAGGAACTTTGGACTAAATATACATAATAATCAAAACTTAAATGTCAAGTTTGTTCACCCTTTTCAATTATACACACACATTAATAATTATTTGGTCAATCAAACTTGTAACTAATCCTAATTACTTTTTCATGAAAAGTTAAGCTACTGACAAGTTTGGTAGGTTTTTATTAGAAAACATTCATTTCTGTTAATTTTTTTGGGCATAGGCCTAGTAATTTTACACGGAGGCAAACATTGGTAATGAATGTCAATCCGATTACTTGACTAAGTCATCTTTTTAGTAAGTTACTTTGTTGGAAAGTCATTATAGCCTTTTGATGTGAAGGCACACATTTGTGATATATGTCAATCTAGTTACTTGACTACGTCACGTTCTCAACTGGTTTCTAGCTCTATTAATAACCTGAAGGCTAGTGGAATAGTTATTTATTTAAAATTTACAAACACTTTTTTTGATGCCTACCTTGTTGCTTTAACTACTCGTTTTCATGAAAAATACTAGCAAAGCTACTTAGTCAAAAGTCCTAAAATTATAAATGAATGTGACAACTTATAGGGTGATAAAATAACACTTAATCCTAATTAACTTGCATATTTAGCTAAAGAACCCAGATCACTAATTTCATGAGCTAATGACTCTTCACAACCTAATAGATTATGTTCAAAATTAAATCAATTTTGTTCCTTCTAAGCCATCGATACATTCACACAATTCACAATATGCAACTAAAACACATTAACA
Source organism: Erythroxylum cassinoides (assembly GCA_027478405.1). Classification (NCBI taxonomy): domain Eukaryota; kingdom Viridiplantae; phylum Streptophyta; class Magnoliopsida; order Malpighiales; family Erythroxylaceae; genus Erythroxylum; species Erythroxylum cassinoides. The sequence continues at coordinate 49,707,023 of JANIPM010000006.1, forward strand.
TAACAATATGCAAAATTCACACTCAAAGCAAAACACACAAGCCTCCCCATACTTGAACAACACATTGTCCTCAATGGGAGGAGACAAATAAACACACATGGAAGGACATAACATAAAGTAAAATAAAACAAAAATAAATACTAAATTTAAAGGAAAAGGGTTAGAAACAAAACCTTATGGTGATGGAGATGATGATGGTGAGGTGTTGAGACCAAATCCGCTTGACGCTCGAGATTGTTGTCTTATCTTAGAGTTGCTTAAAGAGAGTAAGAGAATTAGTAATCTTAGATCATTTCAAATCATTAAAATTTTATTTAAAATTCAAAACAAGTCTATCTAAACACAACGATTTAAATCTAACCACTAAACATGCTAATTTATGGTTATTAGCTTAACTTTATATTATTGTAAACTCAACCAGGATTAATTATGAGCAGCTTGCTTCCACCCTTTTCTTTCAACATTAATTTTGTAGCCTATAAGTAAGCTAAAAATTGCAAAATGATCAAAAGGATAATATTGATAAAATTATGAAAACCAATTAAGCTCAGTAATGTCCTTTTTTTGAGCAAACTATTAACAAAATAGAAAATAACAAAACTCCCTGAATCTTCCATAAAATCCACAGTTTGCCTAGTAAGAGGGTGAGTTGTTCTCTTCTTGGCTCTTCCTCATTCTCCCTCATCTCCTCTTCTTTTTAGCTTATTAAATAGAGACTTCCACAGCTTATTTAAACTTGATGTTCGTTGTCAACTATTCTTCGTCCTCTTATTCCTTCAAAGATTTGAACACATCAATTTTTTTGAATGATTCACCCTCCTCCGAGTTCTTTAAGACATCATTCATGTTGATTGTCACTTGGTCATCACTAATCCGAATGATGAGGTTCTCTTCATGGAAAACTACCCAATTTTTTTCGATGTTTAAGCATAGTATACCAAGATCTAGGAAATAATAGGGAGGGATGTCATTCTTTTCTTCAAACTTTTTCTTCATCTCTTTTTCTTCTATAAGATAGGGTTTAGTTTGATTTCCCACTGATTTTTCTTGTTATTCCCCATTTCTAAGTATGATAGCTTCATATTGCTCTTGTTGATGTAATTTCATATTGCTCAGAGAGATTTCCACACTTCTCTTACAAAATTCACGAGAAAATTGTCTCACTTGAATCTTCATGTTGTGAATAGAAAAGGCATGATTTTCCATTACTTGAGCATATTACTCTTCCAGTCTCTTCTAGGTCTCTTCCTTGTTTGTTAGCTTATCCATGATTTTGTCCAATTTGGAATATCATGAATTGGACTCATCTTGCTGAAATCCTAATAGGTCTTGATATCCCATGTGAGTACTTACATTGTTAGACTAATAGAAATCTGGGCGGTTCTGTTACCCCGAAGTGTACGTGTTCATATAAGGATGATGATTTTCCTAACTAAATTAAGGCTTATTGAAATCCTCAAGATTCCTTTGCTCCCTACAATATATATCTTCCATGATCATTCTTTTTATCTCTTCTTGATATCTATTTTTTTTAGATTCTTCACTATTGCCTTGTGATGTCCAAATCAATGTGTTTTTTACTCTTTACCCAAACTTCCTATACTTTCTTTTCTTCTTGTGATTGTGTACCATAATCACAAAAGATAGTGAAACACCATAGATTACAAGAATTAAACTAATTCTATACCTACCTGGCAATGTTGCCAAAAACTTGATCAGGTAAGTTTTAATCATGTAAACACTTAATATTTCGCAAGTGCATGGTTTATAGTGTAGTATTAAAGATTTTGATCCCACGAGGAAGGAGAGTAATCTAATCTTAAAATTTAAGATAAAAAACTATAAAACTGAAAAATAAAAGATGCAATAGAAATTAATTATGAGAATTGAGTTCAATCAATCAAATCAGAAATTAAACACAAAGGAATTAAAAATTGAGCAACATGCAAGCACTATGGAAATCAACCAAAGAATTTACCAAGTTATGAGAAAGGGGATTTTACCTATCATTAATGCTAACCTAGCCGATTATGTGTTAATGGGTTGTCAATTCTAAACGGTCTTAGGGGTTGATTACTCTATCTTGAGTTATAACCATTAAATCCTAATTTATAAACCGTAATTGGACTATGAAATTTGTAATCTCTCAATTAACAAAAGATTCACAACCCTAATTAGATCTAAATAAACTATCGAGTCTCAAACGGGATCCATCCCTGCACAATTACCAATATGATTAGTTATGGTTTCTATTGAATTGCCCAACTCTTGTTAATTTGATTCAATCATTTTTTATCTGGCGCACCCTCTCAATTTATTACCAATTTATGAAAGAAATACAATAAATCACAATACCCAATTCATAACACAAAATCAAATCAGATAATAATAAATCAAAATAAAATCCAAGAGGAGAGTTAGATCATCATCATCATTCTACCATCTATCATCATTCAATCCATCCTAACTTTATACATGAATAAAATTGAAATGAAAAGGAAATAGAAACTTAAAATGGACGATATGGGAAGGCAGTAGCGTCGAAATGTCTCCTGATCTGGGAAGCATGTCGAGATTGCCTCTCCTTCCTCCTTCCTCTTCCTTTTTCTTTCTCTCTCTCGATATTCTCTCTTTAGGGTTTCAACGGTGGCTATATGTTGGGCGCCGATTCCGGAACCCAACTCTTGCAAAATCATGAAACCTGAGCGTATTATCCTATAGGGTTCTTTCCACAAACCCTTATTAGGTATCATCCCACAAGGGTGGCGTGCCCAAGACAAAACAAACATCAAAACGAATTATTACTTCAACTCAACCATATTACTAGGAAATCAAAATAAACATACATACATAACTGAATTACTTCAATCTGTCATTTCATTACTAAAGCAACAGAGTTGAAAAACTTTATTTACATATCAAAAGCCACACCATTGGCTTATTACAAAATACAATTAACACATTTCCAGAAGTTCCCTTAGGCTCTTGATCACTTGATCTCTTAACTATCACTTAAAGAGGGGACAGAAAGGGGGTGAGCTTGACTGCTCGTGGGTAATAGTTTATAACGAAAAAATAAGCAAAAAAAAACTATTGAAAACGTTCATTTGTCATAGAAAATTTTTCATATGGTTCTTAAAACACATGTTTCTTAGGCTTTCAGCCAAAATTCACAAGTCTCAAAACATGAATGCATCAAACTTATTAACATATTATGAGCACATAAGCATATCAAATGGTTTAAGAACCCAAACCGTGGGCTACGTCCAGTCCTCAGAATTTCTTTCTGAGATTTCACTATCTCTTCAATCGTTACAAGTATTCTTTCGTGAGCCTCTTCAGGTCTCTACAACCAGTATTCTTTCACACTTAGCCTCTGCAGGCTAT
>JANIPM010000006.1:49760997-49771872 GCA_027478405.1 Erythroxylum cassinoides
TTCTTAACCAATTCTATACATTTTATTATTATCAAAACATAAGTGGAATTAATTTGTCAACCACCATTGGTCCAACAGGACACCCATTTGTTGGATGGTTCACATTTGCACATATACAACAAGCTTTCACATGTTCTTGCCCTACATCAATTTTGCTAACAAAGGATGTTAGTTCATCTAAACGATATTCTATAGATGAATTTTTAACCTCATTTACCCCAACCAACATCGTTGTGAATACTAAATTATTAAGTATTAGTTGCCATACGCTTGATTAAAATTTTGGCCTCCATAGGAGTCCTTTCACATAATAATTCACTACTTATTGCATCTACTAAGCTCCTATCCATAGTCAATAGTCTTTCGTAGAAGTATTGGATAAGGAGTTGTTCTGCGATATTGTGGTGAAGGTAGCTAGCACATAAGTATTTGAAGCATTGTCAATACTTGTAAATGGATTCTTTATGATGTTGCTTACCATAAATCTCTTTCCTTATGTTGGTTGTCTTTGATGCTAGAAAGTATTTCTCCACGAACAACCTTTTTATTTCTATCCATACGCTAATTCTCCCTATAGGCAAATAAACAAGGCACTCTTTTGCTGCATCCTTCAATGAAAATGGAAATGTTCTCAACATAATTAGCTATTCTATCACCCGTAAAGGTTTGATACTAAGACAAACCATATTAAGTTCCTTGAGAAGCTTATCAGCATCCTCACCTGTAAATCCATAAAGTTGGTCAAAAGATGGATTAAGCAAGACTTAAGCTCAAAAGTAACATTTTGAAGAAAATTTGGAAAAGTAATGCATAAAGTCCTTTGAGCCAAATATGGGGCAACTAACTCTCTTAGAGTTCTTATATTGGCCATGGCTTCTTCAAATTATGTTCAGGTTTCCCTCCGCAATCTTTGTAGTGTCCTTTTGATATCGGGATCAAATTATATAGGTTCTTAATGAGGAGATCTTGTCACTACTATACATAAATATTCGCAAACATGAAAAGATCAAGAAATAACCGTAAAAATTAATTATAAAAATATATATATACAAAATACTAATTAAAATCAATAAAAAACTAAATTACTTCACTCCTTAACAATGATGTCAAAATTTGTTATACTTGTTAAACACACCAAAAAATAAGACCTAACTTTGCACAACTAAATTTATTGTAGTGGTGAGCAAGAATCGTATCTACAAAGAGTGTGTGTCTAGCTTTTGTAATGAATAAATCAATGTTTAGGATTTTGGAGGGGGTTTTGGTTGAATTTGATTAATAAAATAAAAAAAACTATTAGAGTTCAATCAAATCAAACAGTACAAAATTTCTATAATTAACCAATAAGTTGCGACTATAATTCCTAATTTAGTATGAACCTTCTCACAAATAAGCATAATCAATTGTTATGTTATTCTCAAATCTCTCCTTGAAACTATTAACTCTAGATTAACAAGTAGCTTTGTTAATTTAGTTTTTTCTTAAATTGTATCTAATTAAAACAAGCTTTTTAATTAGGTCTAGCTATCAGACAACTGAGAATAAGTTCTCTAGATTTTGTGTGATAACTGCATTATGTAATAGAAAAATAGGTTAATCTAGGCAACAACTATATAAACTCAAGTCATTTAACCAATATTATGTTATCTTTAACGATGCAAGATCATTAATTTACCACAAGTGAATTATAGTTACAATGATTGAGTATTACAGTCTAGATTCTGGCAATGGATTCATACATTAACCATTAGTGTACCTAAAACAAAATATAAACTAAAATAAGTATCCTAAGCATAACATAACATTAACCACTAAGCATTGGAAAGTATATAAATCAAGCACTTATCGGCTAGCAAGCTTAACAAAGTGGAAGAAATTTAAAAGTTAGTGGTTAGACACAATAAAGCAGAGAAGAGGATTGGAGTTCATAAAGTCGTTATCTTAAATTGTGAAAATAGAGAAGAAAAAAAGGACATAGTAAATATGGGATCATTCTCCAAACAAAGAAGTGCAACAAAGAGGAGTAACAAGGAAACCTAGAAAATAGGACGGTATGGATTGGGAAAGGTCAAGTAGTAGAAGAAGAAGAAGAAGGTAAAGAAGGACATAGGGGAAGTAGGAGATGACATAACAAGGAAGAAAGAGAGCATAGAGGAAAGTAAATGTAGCTGTGGGAGAGTAAACAAAGCAAATTGATTAAGTTTAGAACTTGGAAAGAGGAACGAGAATTAGAAAAGAAGCCATGAAAAAAAGATGGGCTTTCTCATCACTCTAACCATTGTAATAATTAATTAATTACAATATGATAGAATTGATTAAATTTATAATCTCATAATAAAAATAATTTATTTATTTAATTATTAACTTGTAATAGTTATATCACAAAGTGCTTCTTTTTAAAAAATATTCATATCTAGCAAAGATATACAATAGACTTCAAAATTTAAAATACTATAATATGGGAAATATATTAACTTAAATAGGTTATAATCTTAATCATTACTTTCTTAGCTAATTATCCTATTTATGAAGAATACATTTATAAATCATACTTTTATACATTATAACCATAGCAGTTTAGCTTCAGTTCAGAAGATACACATAAATGAAGGTTATGGTTGCCTACTTAGTTATGACTACATAAGTCTTACAGAGAATTTAAACAAGCAAAATTTCATTGGAAATTAATGCAATGAATAATCTTGGCTGAAGTATTTTGCAATAAATATTTCATAATCTAATAATTTTAGCTTATATGGTTATGTTTCGATCGCTTAATCTTTGTATGCATGATCCACTTCGATGAGAATCATAGTTTTATATTTTAGTTTAGGAAGAATTATTGGATAGGATGAGAAATCTTTATCAATAAAATGTTTCATGATTAAGTCTTTGTATTATTATGTCCTCCACATATAATTTTCGATTCGGTTATCCTTATTTGCATTTCCTTTTTCACGATAGCCAGTATTGGGATATTTCCATTATACATATTATAAGTGGTCTCAACACCATGTTTGAGTTGTATTTTCTCATTAATCTTAACCCTATCTGATTAAAATATTTCACAGATTATCTCTACTTCATGTGAACTTCATTAATCCTTGTTCTATCTCATTAAAATGTCATAGATCTCTAGTATTAATTCGTTAACTTTCACGCTACGGAAAAACAAAAAAAAAAGTCAAAAAGTTGACGTCAAGATTTTCAAAACCTGAATTATTGTTATCCAATTCTCAACACTTGCGAAATTTATAGTTTAAAATTCCTTCATACTATCTGGCAATTGATACGACCGCAATGCTTAGCTGACTTAGTTCTAATTAAAGAAGTGCAAATTAAAACCTTGAATTATAGTCTACAAGCAGAGGTTGAAACCAGTGTTGTGTTGATTTACACAGGCTTTTAATACACGGAGGAGTGTCAATATTGTTGGAGGAACACTGGAGCTGCTATATTTGTCATCATACTCGTTTGGAGGGCAGATCTGGAGTCATCCGTCAACTGGGATTTGCTATTTCTGAATGCCGATTGCTGTTCCTAAGAGGCTTTAGATGTAATCCCAAACTTCCACTGTTTCTCAACCAAAAATGAAAACAATAAAGATTAAGTGAGGGTGAGAAAACAGTTTACGTTGCTTATATTTCTGTCACAGGGAAATGTTTTCAATACAAGAATAGAAAGAAATAATCAACTGAGAAGTGAATAAGTTCAAGGGATTTGACTAGTTTATATTCTAACCAGGAGGAGCAGTAATTATCCTTAAATCTTAATGGATTGACTAAAGTCTGTGCTATGGGCAACGTTCATCACATATTATTATCCAGTAAAAGAAAAAGAAGAAATACTTGTAAATTTCAGCACAGTCAAATTGGAAGTGTAGGAGTCCATACAACGAAATATAAAACAGCTGCTTTAAGAACACTTCTTAGATAATTCACTCTAATGAACAGTTCAATAATATTTCTCCGCATTTACTGTGCATTACTCTACATAGAGCTAATAAAAGCATAATCAATCACAACGATCTCTAAAGGATGTTTACCTTAATAGAAAAAGCTACAAATGCAGAGCCAATTGCCGTTTTAATTGTTGTAAGACATTTATTTAGCTTAAAAGATGGAATTGATGATCAAAAGGATGGAGTCGTTACAGATTGCTCACTTGTTCCTAGAATGGCTTTTTGTACTCATGCTTAAACAAAAAAAACAAAAGTAGTAGGGTGATTTACAGGATTTCGTCATACAATCCAAAGCTGATATTCTTCTTGAATTAATTACTTTCTAAACGAGAATTATTAGGGTCTGTAGTAGCATAACATTGTCAAATAACTGCAATAATATAGAAGCTACTGAAATCTGTTCCACTTCTCTTCATCCAATTTCTCTTTTAGCAGAAAAACAAAGATGGAAGCAAACGATAAGAAATTAACTGAAGTTCTACTGATGTTCTCCAACCAATCAAACAATGATTCTACCCTCTCGCGTAAGAATAACTTCTGCCCTTCTCTGAAGAGACTATTCTTGTCCTATACGTTGGATATGGTTGATTACTTTGATTTTTCCTTGGATAAACATGACCCTTTTCCCAAAACCATGTGGTGCCTACTGCTTTTCAAGAATCACTTTTTCAGTTCTATATCTGAGCGCAGCATCAGAATGTTGTCAGATCCAATGCCCTCTTGTCTATTTGACCACAGGGAATTAACAATACAAGCCACTCAAAGATACTTAATCACTAGCCAAAAATTAAGAGGATAAAAGCAACTCACTACAGTATAAATTAAACATAAAAAGGGAAGTAAACTTTTCTGAAGAAATTTAGAAAAAGTGTCTTGAACTGATGATGATAACATTAACATGCTAAAACACAGTATCAACAAGAAATTGTAGGATTTCCAGACCTGAAGGATGAGCCATGAAGAATGACAAATCAATGTCTAATATTAACATCGAATTCTGACGAAGAAGGGATGAAACATATGATAACACTTTAGAATAAGAGGACAGAAAATAGAAAAAGTAATAATAAGACCTAGTCTTGCTGGTATGAGGGTACCTTTTCGTTTGCTGTAGAATCTATACGAATCCCAGAAAGCTAGACCTGCAGACTCTTCAAAAAATTTTGGTCAAAAGCCATCTCCACGATCTGGAAAAATCTGGTTCCGGAATTCTGATTGTCAACTAAAAAAAGCAAAAAAATAACTGAACACAACAGTAAGCAGATCGAGTTGTGGACAAAAACACAACAACAAGAACAATAACCAAGAAGATGAAGAAAAAAGAAAAGCAATCAGAAAGGGTGAGAATGAGAAGGCTGGATGTGATGACAGAAGCATAGAGAGCACAAAGGAGCGAGATGCAGAATCCTTTTGCACTTGCATATCATCATCTGTGCTCTCTATCTTCTGTCAACAACATCGCTAGTGCCTAGCTCTTTTCTTTCCCAAGTCTACAATACCCTAGAAGCCTGAACTAGATAGCTAGCTAGCGCCGCTCCTATTCTTTTGTAGTTTATGATATGATGATTAGAATATCATCATAAAGGAAAGTTTCTTTAAATGGAAAGAAAGCTAGAGAAGTTCTTCTGATAGACAGAGAACAATTGTTGTATGACCTGTAAGGAGCAACCAATAGCCTCTATTTATAGGAAAAAGAGGGTATTCCCACCGAAGGAAATGATAAGAGTTAGTACCGGTTTTCTGAGGGTAAACAGTACACTTAGTATGGGATTCAGAGACCAGATGGGTGGGGGAAAAAAAAGAACCATATAATTTGTTTTACAGTACAACCGTTGTAACTTCCTACCAACCCTAAAACGTACTTAATCTATTAACATGCATATATGCCCCCACCCAACCCAACCCACTTCGCTTTGTTTGTTTGTACAAATAGAAAATATTAAATTAGTCTTCTGATTAAGAGTATATAATTTATACTTGGACTTCAAGGATTTTAACAGTAACTGAAAACAAGAGTTTTAATTTAGCCTAACTGTCACATTATATTGCAAGACTGAAATATATATATAGTGAGATAATTTAATCAAAAATATTTTCATGCAATAAAAGAAAAACTCAATAAAATAGAAGTAATTATATTATTAATTGGTATCTGTACATCATACCTTACTGTTTCCCAAGGTAATCAAAGATTTGTCTACTTGTGGACTAATAAGAGAGTAAATATTATATTCCCTTTTATATGTTATTGAGCTTGGAATATACCATAATGCAAATAGAATTGCTCTATTATCTGAGAGAGAAAAAAAAGAGTACCATCTCCGGAATAGCGTTGAATAATTCAGAAACGAAATACCAGATTGTACCATAATATATATATCTATGCCTTAACAATAAGTTGATAGTTACTGATTTGCATCAGCTTTATTTGATATCCCATGTGCAAATCAAGAATATCTTATAAGATCATTTTTCAAGTCAAGATCGATCGCCTTCCCATCAAATGCTGCGGTTATATAATAATGAAGATTATTCTGGTAAGTTGTTGTGATTCCACATCAATAATGTGTTGACTTATCATCAATGGTGTGTGACCCACTACTATTAGTACTACTAACAGGTGAGATAGATGAAGCTTTCAAGTGGCTGTAGCAATGAAAATGAAAATTATGTATGTGGACAAATTAGACTTTGACATACTCTGACATGCTTGAAAGGATTCATACGGACAGAGCTACCCCTTTAAGATGAAACCCTATCCCATATGATTAAAAAAGTCCATTATTTTATTTTGTTGGTTCTTCTCCTAAAGAAACTAGTCTCTATGACCATCTATTGAGAGTTAATCATGTGGCTTGTACAAAATAGGTTCAACCTATATCTTATCCAATTTATATCATATAACAAAATCAGTATCTTATATGGTCCCATCATGTGTACAGAGATGTCTCATTTTCAGCTTAAATGTTGCGTTTACTTAATGTCTGTTTCATTTTCGCTTAATTTAAATAGTATACAACTTGGAGCAACGTGATCTATTCATAAGGTGATATACCATATTTGTATGGATCAAAAGAACAGCTAGTTTCAGAAGCATAAACCATCTTATATCACTTATGATTCTTTGATGCCATCTCATCCAAAATGTTTCCTACCAACAGCCAGGAACACTTGGTGATTAAATGGTATAAAAAATAAAGCAATGATTTCTAATTCTTTTTCTTCAATATTCTTATTGGTCTTCAAGTAACATGCCCTTTGATCCAGTTCGGAACAACGGGACCCTAGACTTGGCATAAAAATATGGGTCACCTCATGGAGATGACTTATGTTCTTTCAAAAGTTGCAACTTTCAAATATTCCTATTGAATCTTCCATGACTAATTGTGCTAAAATTTTCATCAAATTCGATTCCTTTCGCTAAGGAAGGGCATAATAAATAATGGTTCAGTCCAAGTTCCAGCACTAAAACCGAAAAGAATGATGAACATGCGTAAAGATAAAAATAATTAGCTTTTACATCATATTTGAAGCTTTTATGTAATTGGGCTTATATCAATAAAGTTTTTATTAGTAAAACCTTTTTTATGTATATCTTTTTTAAGAAGAATATTTTTAAGAAGTTAGTTGACTGTTTAACTGTCATTTAAAAAAGAACTTTTTAAAAAGAGCTTTATATAGTAGATTGTTTGAAAATATAAAAATAAAAAACACTTTTGATTGTAAATATATTTTATTTTGTAATAAAAATTATTTATGCATATAAATATTATTTAAAGTATATTAAACAATATGCAAAGCACAATATATTAATTATATATAATTTTAAACCATATGAAACATAAATGAAAATGTATTTAACCAAATCTTTTATATGGATCATAATATAAGTAAAATTAATATCAATAAAATATTTTAAAATATTTTAAAAAACAAATAATATTATATAAATCTCAAAATAAACATGAAGATGAGTTTGTAAGTATTGTGGGAATTAAGTGCAAAACATAAGTGCAAAAGCGACTAAAAAATAGACTCATTAATTAATTTGAAAAACCTATCAAAAAAATCATTTGAGATACTTTTTTATGAAACTCCAAATAAAAGTTATATTTTAACTGCCAAAAAAGTCATATCTATTAAATAAGTATTTTTTATTTTACAGTCAAATACTCTTTTTTTAAAAAATTGTAGTAGGAAAAGCACTTATTAGTTTCTCAAAAATCCATCCAAACCGACATGTCTGATCCCATTAATTGCCACCACTAGAAATATTTCTTGCATCCCTCAAAAAAACAGAAATATTTCTTGCACTAAATTGTAAGCGCTAACAAATATAACATCTTTGACAAATAATTTCTTAAGCAAGTGGTACTTATCTTATCAAGATTTCAATTTTGATCCTTTTGGTAACAATATTTTTTAAGCAAATGGTACTTATCTTAACTAGATTTCAATTACGATCCTTTCAAAAATGCCTCCAAGGTCAAATTATAGAAAATTACTCAATTGTTGTTATATAATCCATGTCAATCTTCTCTCTACATTTTCCAATAATGCAACAAGCCAAGGTGATGGGAAATGTTGCACCATGGTCTTGTAATGTCCTTGGGCTATTCTCCAACAAACTTGGAACTAAAAAGAAAGTCGATGGGCTAGACCTATACGTCCATTCCAAGACTTGATAAGTAGACTTGGACTTAGTAGCCTGGTCAGGTCCAACCTAGTTCAAAGTCAATTAGCTTAGTTGGAACTGATTAGGCTTAGAAGGTATGCTGCATCTATGCTATACTATGATGCATTTGCCATGCAATTAAGAAGGCCACAGCCCGCATGGGTAGCTTGGGTGGTAAATTAACATGGTCATTTGGAACAAGGTTTAAGGTTCGACTCCTAGCAACATCGAGAGGTAAGGGACCGCTCTGTTAGAGAGCTGCCTAAGATCAAACCGTGATTCAATCCTTCAGCAGTAATCAGGCCTGCGACTGGAGATCCATAGAATTGGGGATCAACCTTTTAGAACAAGAAGGCCACAAACTCCATTGATAAGGGTCTGAAGATTCTTCAGACTGAAAAGGAAATGAAGAAGATAATATATAGAAATATATGAAGAGAACTGGATGTGTCATCTGTGTGTGGACAAAAAGGATAAGCGGCTTCATTGTGCATTTTGAGGTGTGTATTTATTGCAACAGTCTTAAATGGATGTGTAAGGGGGAAATTTAATGATAGATCGTGGAGTTGTAGAATTGGTATGGGTCTATGCATTGGCATTAAATTGGAAGCAAGATGTGCAATTTTTCTTCTTTTTTTTTTTCAAGATTTCCCATTTTGCGGATTCTGGTGAAGACTATATTATATGCAATTTTTCCTTTAAAATTTTACAAAAAGATTATTTTCGTGACTGAACTTGTAACCTTACGATTACAAAAAATAACTTGTAACCTTTGTAGATACATGGTCGTTCTTAATATTTTATAGGCTCTAAGGAAAGTAAAAAAGGTTTCTATTTTTGCTTATCTTTGAACTCTCGTATAGAATAAAAATAAACAAAATATAGGTCATTTTTGTTGTTCTTAAGATAAAGAGTAAGTCCTATTTTGTTCCATTTTATTTTTTATAAGGATAAAAATAGGCCCTATTTTATCATTTATAAGGATGGATCCTGGACAAGTGCCTACCATACTCTTGCTCAGGGCTGACCCTGTGTAGATTATATTTTAATTAATAATGTAAAAAGAAATAGGATTTAAATTAGTCTTCAAACTTTACTCAAATGTCCAATTAAGTTTTATAAAATTACTTTTATCAACTAAGCATTTAATATTAATTTTAAAATTAAATTAATTCAATCTTAATATATCAAATAGTCATTAAAGACTAAAAAAATAACTAATTTGTTCTACCAAATAAAACTAAACAATCAATAGACAATTTTTATATTTTTAAATTTTTAAACTAACAAATTTATTTTATTTTGTATAGTAAAAGGCAAAGAATTCAACTTTTAATTTCAAATTTGAGGATAATTTTTACTCAACAAAATATGCAAAAATCATTCCCTAGAAAAAAAAAACCACTAAAACATACACTTTCATATAGGTCGGGTTCGACTAGAAATTTTTTACTTAGATTCATGTTTAATTATTTTTTAATTTTTAAAATTTTATTTTATCATAACGACGTTATTTTATAAAAAAATAATTTTGTGTTAGACATTTTGAAATTAAGTTCAGATTTTTTTGTTTAAAAACTCGATTAATTTAATCCAAATTTGTTATAGAGCAGAGCTATTTTCACCGTTCTATTTTCATGAGATACAATTTGACACGATTCGAAACACGATCAACTTAATTATGACTAATTAAATTTGGACCGACCTATAGCGAGTTGAGCTTTTTTTTTATCATCTCTACTTCCGTGAAAACAACGTGACATGATTTTTTACTCTTCTTTTTTGTTTTTGTTTTTGTTCTCATCGTGTTGTGCTAACCGTACATTTGAAGATCGAATAAATGATATAAGACGATATTCATAAAAATAGTTGGAGAATAAGAACATAACCCATTAAAGAGATTGACATTGACCCCACGAAGCCAAAGGAGTGGTTGGTGTGAATTACTCTTTATCCAAACCGTATAAACCAAATGGAAGTTGAACTCCAAAATGTTAGAATATACAAAAATTAATATTAACCTTTAAAAACTAATACTAAAATATTATAATTTTTAATTTTTAGTTGACAGACTTAATATTAACTTTTTTATATAAAATAAGTATTTTTGTCACGTGAATTTTATAATGTAATAAATTAAAAATACCACGACCATAAAATAATTATACGCTTCTCTATAATTGTTTTGTCTTAGGGTGTTTGATATGATAAGGACTTTAGGAGAGCCACACTCCAAAAG
>JANIPM010000006.1:49825805-49853051 GCA_027478405.1 Erythroxylum cassinoides
AGATACATATGTCGAGAAATGTCATGAATGCATGCACAATCATGTGCCTACACGAACATTTCAATTTCAGTAATTGTAGAGGTCATCTTATGCATGAACATGCCGAGACCAATTTACACACTCATACCCCGTCCTGAATTACCATTTTACCCTTCCCATCGGTGATGGGATGTTACATTAAGAGCACAAAATCAGGGATTGAGGAGGTGACAACGTTGGTTATGAAATGTGTAGATACTTTCAGCCATGAAATTCCATCAATTCTTTCCCTACAAAACAAAAATAAAAATAACAAAATACCAATAAAATAAAACAAAAAAATGAAACTTATCTTAATTCTTGGGTTGCCTCCCAAGTAGTGCTTAGTTAACGTCATTAGCTTGACGTGCTCTTCCTTCTACTCTTAACCTGGCTCAATTATGAGTGGCTTACTTCCACCCATGTAGCTCAGTTTCAATTTAGTAGCCTTTAAATAAGCTACATATTGCAAGATAATCAAAAGGACAAAATTTATCAATTCACAAAAACTAAGTTCAATAATGTCCTTTTAAATAACAATCTGTCAATAAGAATATAGAATAATAAAACTCCCTAAATCATTTATCAAATTTAACAATTTCAGTTCTAAAAAGATGAATTGTTCTCTTTCTCCCTCAATCACACTTGTTTCGTCTTCTTTTTCCACTTTATGAACAGAGACATCTATATCTTCTTTAACCTTTATCTCTACTGTCTTCTCATCTTCATTCTTTCCTCCATCAGCTTCTTGAATAGAGACTTCCTTATGTTCTTCAAACCTAATCTTGTTGTCATCTTATCTTCTTTCTCTCTCACCTTTAAAGATTCGACTTTATCAATTCTCATGAATGAGCTACCTCCTTCGAATTCTTTAATACCTTATTGATGTTGAATTTCACTTGTTCATCTCCAATATGAAGGATGAGGCTGTCATCATGGACATCTACCAAAGCTTTTCTAGTGTTCAAAAATGGTATATCAAGAACTAACTAACAATTTTGATCCTCTTCAAAGTCTGCCACGACAAAATCCACAAGAATGATTAACTAGTCCACTTTTATAGGTACATCATCTACCACACTAAACAATTTCTTTATCAACTAATCTGTTAATTGGATATGCATAGATATTGGCTTCATATGTCTTAGCTCAAGTTTCCTAAAAATTGACAAAGACATAAGGTTTATACTTGCACCTAAGTCACATAAACATTTTGAAATCTTTAAATTACCACAAACATGTGAGGAACATCAAGGATGAAGCTTAGGATTCATTATATCGTTATTTTACTCCCTAAACGCGATTGATTCAATTATGTGTTGATTATAGATCTTTGATGTGAGTTTATTTACTTGTTGAGTGTTAATGCTTTTAGTTATGTTTGTAGTACTTTTCATTCTTGGTTTAGTAGTTTAGTTTAGTTTTAAGGAAATTTTGATGTTTTGTTAAGTGTGAAGGAACGTGTGAAGGAACAAGGGAGCAAGATGATAAAATTTGGTAAAAGAAACAAGGAAAAATGTATCTGGTGCGACCGTGAGGGAGAATGGTGTGAGAGCGACCAAGATGCGATAAGTCACTACAGTGCGATTGCGACATCAATGGGTTTTCTGAAGGTAGCTTTGGGTGCGATCGCGAGTCAGTAAGGTGCGATCGCACTCGGCACTTGACAATGCACGCGGTAAGAAGTTCAAGGTGAATGGTCAAAGATGTAAGTTTTATCTTAGAGGTTTTATCCATCGACCTAAGGAGGTAATGGCTTTTCAGTTTAACCTTTGAAAGAAAGGTTTCGGTCATGCTAAAAGACCTTAAAATTAGCATGTATGTGTATATAGGTTTAATTTAAAAGTTTGTTTGATTGTTTGTTTAAGAGGTTGTTTATGGAAAATAATTCTGGTGCGATCGCAAGTATAGCATGTGATCACATTATGTTCCAGGAAAAGCAGAGTGCGCTTGCGAGCACCTTTTGCGATCGCAAGTGTAGTATGCGATCACATTATGTTCTAGGAAAAGCAGAGTGCGCTTGCGAGTCTTAAAGGTGCGATCATGAATGAGGAATGATTTATGAATACAATTTGGGTGCGATCGTAAGTTTTTAAGGTGCGATCGCAACCATGACACTATATTACAGGTGTAGCTCAGGTGTGATCGCAAGTTGTCTGGTGCAATCGCACTACGCTAGGTAATGTTTAAAATTCAAATTCTTTCTTAGCTCCCGACCTAAATTTACGAGTCTTCAACTACCTTCACGTCTCCTTTACCTATTTAAACATTTATTTGGGGAGTTTTCTTGTGTTATTGTAGTCTTAAAACCCTAGCCTCCAAAATTTTGGTTGTAAATTAAGAGAATATGAAGAAGAGAGAGAACCATCCCTTTAAAATATCCTTCAACCAAATCAACGATTGAAAAGAATGTCAAGGGGAAAGATGGTAACATCCAAGTCTAAAGGGAAGGCTAAGGCTATTAGACAATTGATGTCGAATCTCTCAGCGCAATATTCTGTCCCTTTTCCAATCTTCTCGCATGATGAAGGAAAGAAGTATCAAAAGGTGAAAGTGAAAAGAATTATTGTTCCAAGGTACTTTGATTGGGAGCTGGTGTCGCAGCTAGGTTTGAAAGATAATCTTCTAGTTATGGTTGAGCGATTAGGATGGTTGCATTTGATTATAGGCAAATGGGAGATTTATGAAGAGATAGTACACAAATTTTATACCACATTGTGCAGACAAGAGTGGGAGATGGATGCTTCAATGTTGGAAATTTTATTTGGGCTAACACAATTGGGTTCGATTAAACCAACTAGCGAATTTTCCCCGGGGGATTTTTGGAGAACAATTATAGAGGGTCAGCATATTCAGTTCATAACACCCCAAATCTGTTCATTCAGGATTCCTCATTGATTCTTCTTCACAAATTCATGGCGGTATCAATTTTTAGTAGGGTGGAGAGTAGCAAGGTATCAAATCAGGAGTTATATGCTTTATGGTGCGCTTCTAACAACACACCCTATTATACCTCCTTCCACCTGTTGAAGGGATTTATGCAAATGGCACGACCTTTAAGTTCCAGGCTGGGATTGGGATACATATTGACTACACTAGTATTCAACCAAAGGTACTTGCATATTTATGGCCTGATAAGCTTCATGGGATGTATTTTGCGGCCTTATCATGAGAGAGTAGCCGTCAAACCTCAAAGAACAAGGGAGTCATCCCTCAGCGAAGAAGAAGAAGAAAGCAATGACTCACAATAACAAGAAGCACAATCTACAATTCTTATTGCTGATGCTGCTACAGTTTTGGAGGTTCTCAAATGTTGAGAAGATGCTACCACCACAAATAGCAACAGGTTAACTGTAATTAAAAAAAGAATTACGGATATACAAAAGCAGTAGCGATATCAAGAAAATAAATTAAAGAAATTCTTGGCTGCATCAAATGTGGGGTGCCATCACCTACGCCTTCACCACTAGGTTCTCCTGTTCCCTTAAAGCTTTAGTAATTATTCTTTTTATGTACTTGTCCATTGGTGGTGTGTTTGTGATATTTCTTATTTTACTGTTTTTTGTTGTGTTAATGATTTAAGTAGTAACATGTAATGAATCTTGAACTTAGCTTGATAGATTGTTAACTTCATATATGCCCGTTTTGTCATTAAAAATTTAGAAAATGTTACTAATGACCATTTAAGAATAGCACGCATAAGGGAACAGTTTTGGTACTTTTAGCAGAATTATTTGTATTAATTTCTTTGATCAAATAATTATTACTATTGTTATTTACTTAAAGTTTTAACTAGAGGATAAGGAAAATTTGCATGAATGATAAGGAGGAAATAAAATAAAATAAAAAACCTCCAAATTGTCGCTCCACTGTGCCGAGGGTGCCCGAAACTAGCCTTGGACACATAAGCAGTGCTAGTAGCCACTTAAAAGTAGGTTTTGTGTATGTGGGTATGCTCTTCATTTGCATTTAATTGAAAAACTTTTCATCTCAAGCAAGGTTCGTTAAGTTGTGTTGGAAACAAAGTCTCTTCATCCTTATTACATCGTTTTAACAACAAGTTGATAACAATACAAATATGTTTAAGGGAGAACTTATGCTAATAATGAAGTTATTGGTGCTATTTACTGCTCTTATATGTGTACTATTCACTATTTGATTTGAGGGAGCTTTTCTACATTTTTGGTAGTTAAGGGGTTGTAAGAGGTTAACAATCATGTCAAGATTGGTAAAAGATTCTTTGGTATCAAACTATTTGAGTCATTGCTTGTGTTTTATTTTCTTTTGTCATTTTGTGTGCTTGTCGCAAGCACAAGTATAGTGGTGAGTATTGTTGTGAGTTTATTTACTTGTTGAGTGTCAATGTTTTTAGTTATGTTTGTGGTACTTTTCGTTCTTGGTTTAGTAGTTTAGTTTAGTTTTTAGGCAATTTTGATGTTTTGTTAAGTGTGAAGGAATAGGGGAGCAAGATGATAAAAGTTGGTTAAAGAAACAAGGAAAATGTATCTGATGCGACCATGAGGGAGAATGGTGTGAGAGTGACCTAGGTGCGATCGTGAGTCACTATAGGGCGATTGCGACATCAATGGGTCTTTTAGAGGTAGCTTCGGGTGCGATCACAAGTCAGTAATGTGCGATCATACTCGAGACTTTTAACCAAGAGATGGGCTATTCACATATAGGTATAATCATAAGTATCATGGTGCGATCGCAATACGCAATTTCAGGGGCAATTTTGAAGTTTCCAAACGTGTTGAAACGAATGGTGAACGATTAAAAGAAGTCTTCAATGTGTGAGAACATGGGGGAGCTGTTACAATTCAGTGGAGGTGGACAATCATGAGAGAACTCATCAAGTCAATATAAAAGAAGGGCCAACAAATACAAAAGGACGAAGAAATGGGTACGAAGAAAAAAAATGAATAAGAAACAAAAACAACGAAGAGGAAGTGGGAGCTCTACGCTTTCATTTTTTTAGTTTATTTTTCATGTGCTTATTATAAGTGTTTTCTAGTTCCTTTACTTCAAAGATTGTTTCACCCTCTAGGGTGAATCTTGTTTTCTGAACTTCTACTATGTACGGTTTGATGTTATTATGAATAGTTTTTGGTTGATCTTAATGAGAGTTGAGTTCTTCTTTAAAACCATGCAAATATAACTTACATGCTAAGAGATTAGTGTCTAAGTTTTATTCCTCAAAGGTTATGCAGTTCATCTTTGTTTTATTATATCTGAATTGAGAAATTTGCACGTTGATAAAATAGAGTAGGTAATTCAAACTTGAGAGAGAAGAATTACTTCTTAAGAAACTTGGGGTAGCAGAATATTAGGATTCAGATTTACCTTAGCAGGAGTTGATAACAATTTTTAAGATATTTAATCTTATGATTTCGTGAAATCAATTTCTTTTCTTAAAGAATTAGTTTTGTCCAAAAAGTTTAATTGTAATTGCTTATTTTTATATCACTTTTAATTTCTAAATCTTTTTATTATTAACTTAAACAATCTGAAAAGAATCGATAGTGGTGCTTAACATAAATCCTCATGGGAACGATAACTGTACTATAATAACCCGTACGCTTGCGGTCAGGGTCTGAGTGCATTTTATTTTATTTTATATCTCATCAATCTTCTAAAGGATTTACTACTCTTTCTTAAGACCTAATCAATTAATCCTAGTTGATTACCAAATTCTATATTTTGTAACCTCTCGATTGACAAAATCTACCAACGTTTTCAACTAGTTCTTAAGTGATTTATCAAATAATTGAGTTTTCACACAAGATCTCTCTTCATATGATTACCAATTTGACATTTGGGAGACTCATTAGGTCACTCTCATTACCCCACCTAATCGAATTACTTTCAACTTACTCTCTCGATTTACTATCGAAGTATTAACATAATCAAACATTATAACACCAGAAAATTGAATTGAAATCAACAACAATCAAGTCACAAAACAACTTAAGAACATATCCAAATTTGATAATTAGAACATCCTAAACGTAAATAACATATTCAAATCCAAGTTACACATCAATTTTAATGAAATAAACAAAGGAAAGAAAGAAAGAACTTGATTTGAACTTAAACTTGAAATCTAGAATTTCTAGATTACTCTTCTTACTCCCTCACTTTGGAAGATGGTGACTCCTCTTTTTGAGTGTTTTATGTTCATGAATAGTTATTGAGACTTATAGGGTTCTTTCTAGGGTTTACCCATTTAATTTGGTTCCAAAAACAACCCAAGATGTTAAAGTTACAAAAAGAGTTATGTGTTGGAAAAGCTGAAATTTGTTAGAATAGCTATTTGTGGTCTCTATCATGGTCATGGCAAGAAAGGCCACAATCGTGGCCTATTTCCATACTTCCAATTCTTCTCTTTTCTTTAATTTCCTGTTTCCATATACTCAAACACACATTAAACACCTCTTGAAACATAAAATTAAGATTCCAATCATGCTCAAAACCATATAAACATTTAGAATATAAACAACCACTAATAATAACATAATTCTAAGCCTATATTCATTAGTAATTCTCAAAAGTAAACTTAAACATCTATCAAAACGTAGTATAATTTACACCTATCAGATAACCTTGCATTACCTCACAAGATCACCTGCTAGTCTAGAGAAATACTATTTTCCATAAAGCTAATGTAAGTTTTAGTGCACTAATGAAAATTAGATGGAAACTTTGCGTATAATCTTCTTGCAAGTATTATCTTTCTAAAATGAATAAAGACATTAGTAATGGAGCTACAGATTTATTATTGATGTGTTAACTACTATTCAAAAGAGTGTGGTTACTCCTTTCTAATGATATCAGTTACAGGTTTAGTTAATGATTTTCTTTTACTTACAAAAAAAAACATGATGGGTATTTTACATATAGGGGATGTAATATAAAATCAACATGATAGGTTTGTCATTTATCATGAAAAGTAAAGGTTCATGATCATACTTTGGCAATATTTCTCTTTATTTAAGAATATACATGCTTGATTTCCACATAATAAAATTGTTCCTATCATAAGGAGTTAGCATTGCATAAATAACTTCAGCCTTTGATCGTAATTTACAAAAAAGATCCTTCTTGACATCCATTGAGGATGAAAGCATTGATCTTCCTTAATGAGTTTGTTGGGCATGAGAGAGCAGCTATACTCTTAAGAGTAGGGATGTCAACAATTGGTAAGGGACCAAAGATGGTCATAGAAGGAAAAAGGATGGTATGTTTCAAACACTCATATTGCCACCGTAGTTCACCTTTAATTTCTTCTTATCCTAACAAGAGCTTATAGGGATGGAATTTACACCCATACCTAGCCTAACCTAGCTAAAAGTCAAAGAGAGATAATACATAATTGATGCTAGTTGTAAAGTTTATCAGGTGTCAGTTACATCTTGACTTAAAAAAATGAAAAGCTCCATAATGAGACCTTATTGATGTTAGAGCTCGTATGTTACTAGTTCTCATTTGTGATTTATAAGGATATTTGATTATTCAAGATCAAGTCATCTAGAACTTTATTTTTGTAACCTAGGGAGCTTCTAGTAGACTTCACATATCTTCTTAACATCTTTTAGTTTATTTTTCAGATTTTTTTGTCTTCTTTCCATTATAGGAAGATTTGGAGCAAAGATTGGAAAAGCTTGTGACATATTTTCGTATTCTTTCTCTTTCTCTTTTCTTTTATGTTAACATTTTGTTTATATATAGATCTTATTATTTTTAGTAGTTGGAAATCCTAATTAGTGTAAAAAATGAAACTTGAAAGGATTTGTTAAATTATTCTTGTATATGTGTTGATTATTTAATTAGTTAAATTTATTCTCTTTGATCTTAATGTTATATTTTTGGCTGCTCACAATAAATTAAAACTTAGAGATTGTAAGAAAAAAAATAGGGGAAGTATGATTGTGCTCTAGGAAGATAAATACTTAAACACTAGAGAACGATGATATCCTAGACTTTAGTGATAATTATATATATTAACTATGCTTGATAAGTTTGAATATGTTAAATTACACATCAACAAGTGGTAGTTACCTAATTAGATATACATGTGTACCTCAATGGAGGGTTTAGATACATTAGGTTAATTATTATGTCAACGTAAATAATCAATTGCGTATGATAATTGGAATTTTATATAAGTGAACCATGAATTCCTAACATTTGTTTTACTGATCTCTCATTGTTACTTTTTCTTTTATTTTTAAGTTTACTAATTAAATTATCTTTATTGAATCCTATATTTTATTTTGTTTATTTGTTTAAATAAGATTAATAGGATTAGTAACTACTTCCTTATAGAATCAATACTCTATAATTACTCTAATTTTAGTAAGTTATTTATAGTTTGACTTTATACACTTGTAGAAAATAAGTAAATCATTTTTTTCTATTTACTGATTAGTGACTATGGAATGGAACATTTATGCATTCAAATCCTTATATAGCATAACTCATTCCCTATCACAAGTGTTTCCTTCTAAAAGTGAGGATCATCGATAATTCTCCATTATAAGACAATTCAATAGATTTTGTAATGTAACTATAATAAGGATTTTTTGTAATTTTTCATTGTAAATATTTTTGAAGCTCTTTATTAGTGGCAATGCTTGTAATTAATATATAGAAAAAGATTTGATTTCTTAACTTGGCTACTTTATAAGTTAAACTTATGGTAATCTAAATGAGTTTTGATGTAAATTTAAAATATTGATTTTAATTTATTAGTGAATGTTTGATATAAATTCAATCATGTAATATTATAAATTAAACTCTTATTATATAAAATTGATGCATAATTGTTATATAAAATATTTACCCTTATTTTTAAGTAATTATGATAATTAATTAATTCAAGAATAAATTTTGATATGTTAAGGAACGAATTGGTATAAGATTTTGCACATATAATATTATAATAAGAATAAAATAAAAATAGGGTTGTAAAATAAGTATGTTTTTGTTTTTAGTCTTTTATTACAAATCTCATTCAAAAAGATTTTTGTTTTAAGTTTTTTATTATAAGTCTCAATTAGATAGGCTTTATTTTCTTAGCAAGAAAACAAAGGAGGAACTAAACTACCCCTAAGAGAATTATGTTAGAAAAATAAACACGAGGAAACATAATCACAAAGATCATGTTAAACAGGATCTATTCATATGCATGTGAAAAAAACAAAGAATCACCTACTTGAATTCTTGTTGTGATTCCACCGGTTAAAAAACTTTTCGTTTCCAAGTTATTGCAGAAATCCTCTACATTTCTACTCAGTCAAGCAACTTAAAAAACATATACATACAGATGTGTATCTTCAAGTTTTGTTTTTATAGCCTCCAAATAACTACCATTATATAACTACCTTTGGTAGTTATTTCAAGAAGTTTGACTACTATACCCTTCATAGGTGTATACAAGTCATCATCTCCCACTCACACATGATGGGTTTAACAAAACTCTGCAGTGCTCATACTTGTTCAATAACCGATGTGACCAGTATACAACGAGAGTACATTGTCACATATCTGTTAGGAGTATATGACATCTTGATTAACAAATTGATCTTGGGACTTATTTGTCCTTAAGCAGACATTGTATGCTATACCCTAGGTCATATATCGCATTTGAGCTTTTCTTTGATCTCCTATAGTTTCTTGTGTCATGACTGTATTCTAGTTCTCTACTAAAGAGACGATGGACATCTATGAATACTTTTCATGCAAGTCCATGATCTAAATTAAATGACCTTCCTCTGTTCTCAATTCTCTTTTGAATTAAATTTAATTTTCTTTCCTAGGATTATTCCATATGATCGCATCTTGTATGATCTTTTGGTAATAACCTAAAGTAGCAAACCTTAAATTCAATTCTCAATAATGAAACAAGCGTCATAAGGGTATATGATGAGGTTTTTCTCAACCTCAAGGGTCTCACACAATGTAAGATGAGATCTGGTCACTTATATTAATCCCTTTCTTTGGTCAATTGTGCACACATGGTACAAGTCATGTGCTATGGTATTTACCCACTTTGTTTAACTTGACATCTTCCATTCAAGAAATACCATACAGATGATAGTTCAAACATACTTAATGTTTAATTTGAGTTCACTTATCTACTCAAAACCTATTCAGAACTCACATCTGGTAATGTAAGACAGATATAGTGATTAACAAATAACTTTGAACCAATTTCTTTTGCGGCATTTATGGTTTAAGTTTCTCGATCTCAATTATCACCTAGATAATAAACTTTAAACATACCTCATCACTAGCAAGCATAAACACTAGAGGTGATTTCCCGTGTGAGAGGGCCAATCTTAATCTATCTCATATACTTATGATTCATCCCAAAATATATTTATACACAAACACGTATATTTATGAATCAAATGATACATAATATATAATCTCATCATACATTATATCCAAACATATGACATTACTGAGTGAACACACACAGAGAAATGTTTTATCGGTACATTTCAACATCTACGTAGTCCTAGTTACTTTACATGTCCAATGTATACATCTCTAGAAATTGGCTTTGTCATTGGGTCTGCTATCATATCTCGCGTAGATATATATCTCATGTTCACTTCTCCTCATGACTATATCTTTCACATAATTATACTTAGTATCTATGTGTTTTGTCTCACAATGAAATTTGGGGTCTTTAATATAAGCGATTGTAGCTTGACTATCACAGTTGATGGTCACTAGATTAATTTCGCTTTTAGTGACTCCCAAATGCACAAAATCGATGAAGCTACACAGCCTCTTGTACTGTAGTTGAGAATGCTATAAATTTAGCTTTTATTATGGATAATGCAACCAAGATTGTTTCTTACTTTTCCATGATATTGCTCCATGATTTAGTACGAAGACATATCTTGAGATAGATTTTCTTTCGTCTAAATCTCCTCCCCAATCTGCATCTCTATACCCTTGTATACATAGATCATTGCCTTGATAACATAATGCATAGTTCACGGTTCACTTTAGATACCTCAATATTATCTTTACTACTTTCTAATGTGTTTGGCCTGGATTTGATTGATATCTACTTACCATCCCAACAACATAACAAATATTTGGTCTTGTCCACATCATTGCGTACATAAGACTTCCAACTGCACTAGCATACGGAATTTTTTTCATTTGTTCCCTTTTTTGTGGCATTGGCGGGCAGTTTCTCTTACTAAGGCCTTCATTTTTAGCAATAGGATTATCAATTGGTTTGCAATCTTGCATATAGAATTGTTCAAGAATTCTTTGAAGGTACATCGCTTGTGAAAGCGATAACAATCTCTTCGAACGTTCTCTTGAAATCTTGACTATAAGAATGTATGTCGCTTCACCCACGTCTTTCATTTCAAATTCAGATGATAACCAATCTTTGATTTGTATAAGAAACACACAGTCATTACAAGCAATCAATATATCATCCACGTATAAAGATAAAATTGTGAATTTATCTTTGGATCTCTTAACATACACACAATGGTCTTCATTGATTATTTGAAAATCTTACAAAATAATTATATTATAAAAATGAATGTACCATTGTCTTGAAGAATACTTCAGGCCATAAATTGAAGACTGCCTTGATAAAACTTTCAAGTTGTTCCATATAGATTTCTTCATCTAATTCTCCATTGAGAAAAGCAGTTTTTACATCTATTTAATGTAATTCAAGATCCATACTGATTACTATAGTCAGAATAAGACGGATTGAAGCAAACTTCATAACAGGTGAAAAAGTTTTCTCGTAATCAAGTCCCTCTTGTTGTGTATATCCTTATATATAAAGAAATATGGAGTTATTGGCAGTAGTATAGGGTAACACCCAAAGCAATGTCCATTTTAGAGCATAATTCTGCAAGCAATCATGAAGGACTTAAGGGAGAGAGTTTACCCGTACACACTGGAGGACCTATAACCCACTAGAAGCATGCAGAGAAACTTGTAAGTATCTATACTTTACACTTATATTCTGATTTTTGAACTTTGATGTATGAAATTTGATTTCAATGTAATTTGCAAACACATGCTATTCTCAATCCTCCACTTCCATTACAGCTAGATCTAGTAGGCGGTTTCATCCAATGAGACAGTCATTCAACTTAAGAGTATAGTAGAGAGGCTAGCAACTCATTGGCAACAGTTGATGAAGTACATAACCTAACTCCGTAATGAGATGGATGAGTTAAAGCGGAGGGGTAACACCTCATCATAACAGTCAAATCATCCACCTTCACTAACTGCATAGCTTATATTTATAATATTTTGGTACTTAAGTGAATATATTTGATGTTTTGTTACTCTTAAGTTTTTGTATGAATGCTTAATTTATAATTATTTTCAAGATACTTATTGTTTACATCATAATTTTTATATTATATTACAATCAACATAATTTTTACAATATATTATCAATCAAGATTATATTATTTAGAGAAATTAAATGTTAAAAAAATTAATAGATTATTAACAGAAAATTTGGGTAAGAAGTGAGTAGTGGTAGATTAAAATACTATAGGTAATTATCGATGGAAAGCTATCTTTCGTAGGTAAGTTACCAACGGAATGCTATATTCTGTAAGTAAATTAACAATGAAAAGCTCTCTGCCATCGGTAAATTTAGCGATAGAAATTTTTTTCGGTTGCTAAATTTACCTACGGATATTGTAATTTTGTCGATAAATTTACCAAAATATTCCTTATGTAAAGTTACCGATGGATTCACTATATTCGTTACTAAATTTACCGATGAAATAGTATAATTTTGTCAGAAAATGTAGCAACAGAATTACAATATCCATAGGTAATTTTAGCTACAAAAATTGTAATTCTATCGGTAAATTTAACGATGAAAATTTAAATTTAAATTTTGTTAGCCAACAGAAGCTATGATTACATTAAGAAATTCAGCGAGATTATACTTATGGTTGTTTTTCTACAAAGCTTTTCGTTGGTAATTTCTATTGACAAATTTGTTTACTGACAAAAAATTAGTATTTTTGTTGGTAATTTCTGTCGCTAAAACCAATTATTCTTGTAATGATTTCTTGTTTATATTCTAAGTATTTGTGTGGTTTAGAGCATGATTTCAATCTTAATTTTATGTTTCATTAGGTGTTTGATTTGTTTATGAATGTTGGAAATCAAATAATTGAAGAAAAAGGAAGATTTGAGCAAATAAGGGTTGCACACCCGTGTCCATGACCATGTAAGTCTCTCAACATGTGTAAAATTGTGAATTATAGAGATTTTGAGTTATACAGATTGTAGTAAACAGTCATGTATTAGACCGTTTATCTCCTAGACAACAATTCCAGCGAATTTAACTTTTCCAGCTCCCGAGTTGTTTTGGTCTTTTGACATGTTGGGGCTATTTTTGGAACCAAATTAAATAGAAAAACCCTAGAAAGAACCCTAGAAGCCTTAAGAACTATTTAAGGATGTGAAACACACCGAGAAACATAACAACTAATACTAAAAAGTGGATCAAACAAGGGAGATCAAGAAGAATGTCTGCGAATTCCAACTTTGCATATTAAGACTTAAACAACGTTTTTTTTCTTTTCCTTAATTATTTCTTCTAGATGTGTAAACTAAATTCTAAGATGTTTAAGGTGTTCATGAGATTCTAAATTTTAGAATAGGATTTATTATGGAATTATTTTGACTTTGATTATTATTGATTTCAATGCATATTTGTGATAATTGTGCATGCTTATACTTACAATAAATCAAGAGAGTGAGTCAAAGTAATCATATTAGATTGTGCAATGAGAGTTGGTAGCTTAATAGTCCCTCAATTATCAAATTAATAATCATTCAAAGAGAGATCTTGTGTGAGAAATTAATTATCCAATAGATAGCTTCAGATTTAATTGAATAAGTTAGGGATAAGTTTGTGAATTGAGAGATTGCAAATTTGAAATTTTCAAATTCAATTAGGATTAATTGATTAGGTCTTAAGAGAGAGTAATCAATACCTTAGGAAATCTAGGATCAAACATATAATTTAATCAAAATAGTTAAAGGAACAAATTAAGGAAAGAATCAGTCTTAAGCATTCAATCTTGATTAACCCAAAAATTAATTGGCAACTCACTGCTTTTTCATTATTAGCTTTGTTTTATTGTTTGTTTCAATTTTTGCTATTTATTTTCATTCTAATCATATTCCAAATACCTTGGACAAAGTTAGGTTAAAATCGATAATCCTTGCATAATCCTTGCAGAAGCGATAACCTTATATGCTACAAGTTATGATTCATATACTTACAATGTATTGAGGGTTTTATTAGATATAAAACTTGCTCAACAATGTCTAAAGCTCAGTCCTACCTTTTATCACATCCAACTCCTTCTCAAGTTCATCAAGACATTTAAATGGTTGCTCCTTGGTAACCTTGTTTCTCTTTTTTAGACATCTCCAGATCTCTATAGGCCTTTATAGCTTCATTCTTATTTACTTCCTTCTTTTGGAAAGCAATATTAAGTTCCTTGACCTATCTTTTGAAACCTTGGACTACAATGATGGCAACCTAAAAAATAGAATACAAAGTGATGCATGATAAAAGATGGCATATAAAATGCTAAGTAAATATTATATTGGCGAGATTCCTTTTAAAAAATATGTGAACATGAAGGCAAGTCCTATACACTTTGCCTATCTATGAGGATAACCATCCTATGGATCAACTTAGACCTACTTTCATCAGTGATCTTGTCTATATAAGGGGACAAATATATAGGGAAATAAAGCACAAACTTAGGAGTGAAGAAGACATAAAATTTGGAGAAAATTGGAATGGTCCATTCACATACCTCCTGAGCTATCCTTTATCATATGGTTTGTCATTAAAAATAGACTTAGGACTCTACACAAAATAAAAAGCTCCCATAACCTGAATAATATATGCAAACTCTGCAATACTAAACATGAAAATAGAGATCATATTTTCTTTCAATTTCACTAGTTTAAAGGACATTAAATGCAAATTCTAGAGCTGTCTAATCTCCACTGCAATTTTAATGATTGGGAGAAGTGCCTCCAAAATGAAGCTACTAGAGAAAGAGGATGCCAACCTCTTTTTATGTCATTTGGAGAGAAAATAATGATAAAATTTTTAATAGCAAAATTTAAGGAAATAGTAGCTTTATACTAAACACAACATCTTGAATAAGAGAAACCATCTTGTCCTACATGTTACGAATGATCAATCACAATAATCAAAGAACAAGTACAAAAATCACAAACATATATAGATTTACGTGGTTTACAAAGATTTGACTACGTCCATGGACGGCTAGAGTTTTATTTCATTATGAATTGTTTTCGACATAGGTACACTAGGAGAATAGAACCTATTTATATGCCCAGGAGAATACAAAAGACATAAAGTTGGATTCGTGATCGTGGGCCTAGTGTGGAGTCCAAAATATATTATCAGGCTCTATATCTCAACAATTCTCGTACTTCGAGACTGATCCAATCAACCCAACCATCTTCATTCTCTATGTCAATGTACCTAACAAACTCACCTAGCCACAACATCTCCCACGCTATGGTAGAAGACCAACTGAGGCCTTGCACATCCCCAGTTTCCCGGCATCAATACCTTTAGTCAACATGTCTGTTGAATTCTTCATACCATCAATCTTCTTCAAACGTATCTCGCCTTCTTCCACCAAACTGCGAGTGAAATGTTACCTACGCTAGATGTGCTTAGTTCTAAAATGATACACTAGGTTCTTCACCAGCTGTTTGGATTTCTGACTATCAATGAAGAGAACCTTGTCTTGCTGCTTCTTGCCCAACTCTTCCAAGTAATCAGTCAATTATATCATCTCTTTACTAGCTTTAGCTATTGCAACATATTCAGCCTCTGTAGATGACATAGTGACACATTTATGAAGTTTAGACATCCAGCTCACTGCTGTCCCATCCATAGTGTAGGCATACCCGTATGTTCTCAGACATCTCTACTAAGGTCAGCATCAACAAAACCCTCTAGTACTACTTTGACATTCCCATAACAAAGTAAGGTGCTAACTGTTCCTTTCAAGTATCTCAGAAGCCACTTCATAGCTTCCCAATGCTCCTTCCCTAGATTTGACATGTATCTGCTCATAATTCCTACTGCATTTGCTATATCAGGCCTAGTGTAGACCATAATATACATCAAACTCCTAACTGCAAAAGTATAAGGCACTTTTTCCATATGCTCACATTCCTCAGTTGTCTTGGGCGATTGCTCCTTTAATAATTTGAGATGGTTAGCCAAAGGCGTGCTCATGGTCTTAGCATCATCAACTCTGAACCTAGATAACACCTTCTCAATGTATTGTTTCTGGGACAGATTTAGAATTTCAACAAACTGATCTCATGAAATCCTCATCCCTAGAATTTGCTTTACTGCACCCAAATCTTTCATCTCAAACTTTGATGATAGTCTCCCTTTAAGATTATTTATCTCCTCCATACTTGAACTTACAATCAACATATCATCCATATACAAGAGTAAAATAACAAAGGAATCAGTAAACTTCTTAATGTAACAACACTGGTCCTTTTCACTCCTGTGAAAATTGTTTCTGAACATGAAAGAGTCAAACTTCTTATACCACTGTCTTGGAGCCTGTTTCAATCCATACAAACTCCTCTTGAGCTTACACATCATATGTTCCTTACCAAGAACCTCATATCCCTCAGGTTGCTGCATGTAGATTTCTTCCTCCATATCTCCAGTAAAAATGTTGTTTTTACATCCATCTGCTCAAGGTGCAAGTCCTCTGCTACAAAAATACTCAGCAAAATTTTGATTGTTCTCAGCTTCACAACAGGAGAGAATACTTCAATGTAGTCAATACCTTTCCTTTGTGAATATCCCTTAACCACTAATCGAGCCTTGAACCTAATTATACCATTAGTGTCATTCTTGATCCTGTAGACCCACTTGTTCAATAGAGCTTTCTTCCCTTCAGGCAACTCAGTTAACTCCCAAGTATCATTCTTCTCAAGTGACCATATCTCATCATCCATGGCTTGCTCCCACTTGATTGAATCTTACACCTGCAAAGCCTCATCAAAAGATTTTGGTTCTCCTCCATCGGTCAACAACAAATAATGCAAAGATGGTGAATACCTTTCTGGTGTCCTAGTAACTCTGGTAGATTTCCTCAATAGTGGCTTAGGTGTGACTGGTTGCTATTTTAGTTCTGCAGCAATATTTTTTGGATTTTCCTAAAACTTAACCTCAGCTCTCACTTCTTTTGCGTCTTTAGATCGCAACCCCAAAGGAACTAAAGGTCCTCTATTTATCAAGTATGATGCTGTGCTCACTGCATCTGCCCAAAATGTTTTTGACAGCCCAGCATGTAGTCTCATGCTTCTTGCTCGCTCATTCAACGTTTTGTTCATCCTTTCAGCAATCCCATTTTGTCTTGCCTTGCCAGGAATTGTCCTGGTGCACCTGATTCCCCCGTCAGCACAGAACTTCTTAAATTTTGTAGAATTATAATCCCCACTATTATCATACCTTAAGCATTTGATCTTCAACCCAGTTTGATTTTCAACTTAAGCCTTCCACCTCTTAAAGGTAACAACACATATGGCTTATGTTTTAGAAAGTAAACCCATACCTTCCTGCTGAAGTCATCAATGAAGGTAACATAGTATCTCTAACCACCAAGGGAGGAGACTGGAGATGGCCCCCACACGTTTGTATGTATTAGTTCTAACCGTTCTACCTTTGGATCTGTGATCGTGAGCTTAGTTCTACCTTTGGATCTCGCTCTCTGTTGTTCTTTTTTCTGTTTATTTTTGTATTGAACATTTATAAAATGTTATGTTTTGTGCTAAGGTTTGAATTTGAGAATTTGATATTTGTTCTATGTTTACATTGGGTGTGTTTGCTAGAGAAAAGTTTGGAGTTTTTTGGGTTTGTGTAATTCTGCTCGGTTGTGTGACCTGCTTTTATGTGCTTATTCATGTTGAGGAAAACAGTGGACTTTTTGGGGAGGTAGGAGGTAAAAGAGGGGAAATTGTGGAGGATTTCTTGTGTATTTGTTTAAGTGGTTGTTCTATTCGCGAGGAAATGCTTTGCTAAGGGTTTGAGACGCGGTTGCACTGTGGGTATCCAAGGTATTGCTTGGGCCTTTAGTGGTATGATCTTTGCTCTTGTCTACTGCTGGTATCTTTGGTGCGTGTTCAAAAATCCCTCTTTTTTTTAATTTTTGATGTTTCATGTGGGTCTTGTTTTAGCTTCGTAAGTTCCTTCTTTTTATGTACATTTTATAGTCTCTTCTTCCTTTCAAAGATGTTCACAATCCACAGCCACTCCTCATATTTGCATGATCTTTCAGGATCCTTGGTGACTAAATTACTTAAGATATATCTGTTGGGTCCTTGTGCTCTGATTAAAGCGTGTAACTCTTTATTTCTTAACCCTTTTTTCCTCTTATGTAGCTTGTAGATTTTCATTGGCGTAATTTCGTTTTCTTGATGAACTATGCATTTTTCAGTTTTCTCCTCCACTAATTCCATTTGGGTTTTGGATTCTAAACCATGAAAGCTTTGTTTGATATTGGGTTTCTGTGATTTGTTTGTTGACTGTTGTATTAGTATTGTTTCTTCATCTTGAGTAAGAAGTGTTTGAAACCCATGTTTGTATTACTTTCATATGTTTTGATTTTACCTGTCGATCCCTTCTTCCTAAAACTTGATGCATTTTTGTAGCTTTCTTTCAAGTCTTAGTTGGTTCGTGGATATATTACCAATTTTTCTCTTATGTTGTGTGATTCTTTTCTCAGATCTACTTCTTATATGAATCTATGAGATCTTGTTAGTGCTTTGTTCTTTCTTTACTCTTAATATAGCCCCTTATTGTCTGTTTCAGATCAATTTGTTCCATACAATGATTATGTTGAAGGGTCTTAACTCTAACTTGAACGAAGCCTTAAATTTCATCATGTTTTTATGATGCTTGTCTGCTATTTAATTAGAATCCCTTCTAATTATTAGTATTACTATTATAAATTTTTTTTATTACTATTATTTGTATTTCTATCAGTATTATTATTTCTTTATTCTTTTTGCATATTGACTATTACTTATTTCATAGTTTATTTATTAACTATATTTTTTTTATTTTTTTTATTCTTTAACCTGTATCACTCTTTTATTGTCACATTTACATGTGAGTCTACCAGAAACAGTCTCTCTACTATATAGAGATAAAGCTGTATAATATAAGACCTCTCTAAATTCTGCTTTATTGCGGGAGTTCAGATTGGATGTAAAGATGATATCTCAACACTGCATTGATGTAAGGGTTCTAATGGTGAGTATAGCTAGAAGATGGAGCTTGGAACAGTAAGTGCTAGCAAAGGAGGAATTACAGCTGGATTCTCTTGCTGAGAAAGAAGTTGGTTGAGCGAAAAATACTAGTAGCGTAAGCTGATATTAAGCCGACATTTTAAGCTCTTAACATATACAGTCTCAGGTCCTAATCTATTCCAACATTATGAAAAGCAGATGTGGATATTTTCGACTTTATCGTCTTTTCGATGAGACTTTTAGACTATTTGTCACCTTTTGATGCAAATCATCAAGGAACCTATTCCTAAATTCTTGATTTAAATTGTAACTCCTTCAGACACTTCATTTATTAATACAATTTCTTTGAATTTCTAAAGAAAGACGAAATCAGTGTTGACATCTTGAATCTTGATAACAATAATAAAGATAAGCTCTAAGTCCGGTCATAGAAAAAAAAAATCACTTTCCACTCGATTAAGGGACTAATATGTAAGACTATCTACATCTTGAAACAGTTCTGATCTTTAAGTGGGGAGGATATCCGTACGTGGAGAAGTATAAGGCATCTTAGTATGTCACAAAATGGAACATAAGTAACCAATTTCTCTGGTTCAAAGATAGAAACATGACTCCTTAAGGCAATATAGGACCTGGACAATAGAACACAAAATCATCTAACTTTAGTCTCAAGAATGTTGGTTTAAGAATTGAAATGAGTGATTGCCGATTGGCCTAAGATTTCTCTATAAAATAGAATCTTAGCAACCTCAATAAACCAAAACCTCTGATCCAGGCCACTCACCTAAACCTCCAGAATTTTGGAATATCATAGTGCTAAGTTTGTTGTATAAACCACAAACATGAAGTCATATTGATCTCAAAATTACCAGAGGAAAGTACACCAAGCAACAAATCAAGTTCTCCTAAGTAGGTGTACTTGCACGATCATCTGCACTCGAGCTAGCTTGTCGCTTGCTATCACTAGTCTTACGCTTTAAAATTTCCTTAATCTCTGCTTCTTTCCTGTCTACAAAATCAATCAAATCCTTGAAGCTACTTGAGCGCAGTGAGCGTCTAGACCTTGCTGGTTCAATTTCTTCCACCTCTTCCTCAACACCACCCTCTGGAACAAACCTACGGTACTGAAACAAGACCTTACAGAAGAACAAGGTGAGAGCAATGAAGCACGCGATCCCACAGATGAGGAAAAGTCCCCAGAAGCTCTTCAGAGAAAGTCGGCTATCTTCACCTTGGCCAATTTGCATAGAACATTCATTATGTGTTAGCCATTTGTTGTGGATCTTTTGGAGGTCCCCATTTTCTGATAGTTGAAGGATAGCCGTTGACAAATCAACTGCAAGGGGAGAGTCCCTCTGAAACGCCTGCAACAAGGCAATTTAATATGTGAGAGCTTCTCAAACGAATTTCATCAAACCCTTCATCTTTACAAACACCAAAATTCTTCTTTTGCCTGTGTGATGGCTCATCATAAGCAGTAAATTCAAACAAAAAAAAGTATTACATCTATAATTTTAGCTAAAGGATAACACATAAAATGAGTAAGAAAGTTCTTAAACAATATATAGGTAACTGGACATGAAATGACCGCGTAAGAAATCCGATAGAAGCTAACAGGTGCACATAATAAACATCTAATTGAAGAATATATAAGAGTAATCATGAACTCACATGATAATAAAAGGTGGAGTAGTATCAGTAATTGCAATCATAAGTAGTATTTTGTCAACGCTAAGAAAATTACAAAAGTTGCCTAGGTAGTCGAGAAAATGACGGAATTTCAACTACAGAAGATTGTTGATGAGTTTTAGGGGAGATACTGCTGGTGACCAGCAATAATCAACACAAGAAATAAAATTGTGAATATCATGCTGTATGTGATAACAATGTGCAAAACAGTAAACCCATAAAGCAATGCAAACATAGAAAGAACCGAAAATGTAGAATGTACTCTTGTTATGGCTTATACTACTGAATAAAAATTGGTAAACCATAATAGGATTCTTTTGGTTTCCAAAGTGAGAAAATAAGATGCAACTAAGAAGAAGTACGTAATTAAATGCCCAGACAAGTTTGCATCCTCTGCCCCTTGATTTCTTGTAACCTAAACTGTAGCTTATCTTCATTTCCAACATTTGGCATCACTATGATTCAAGGTTATCTTTCAAAGAAAATTCAAATTTCATCTAAAAGTTTCTGAACCACCCTATTTTCTGAAAAGAAGCACTACCACTGTAGCAACATTGAAATGTTTGTCAGTCATATAATGGAAAGTAAAAACTTTTGGTACTCACAAATCCCCATCCACTTTTTGTGAACTCCTGGCCCACAGTCCTGAATTTACAATTCGTGTTTGATAAAAAGAGTTCAATGTAAGGAAGCTCATCAACAATTGCAGCCACCCCTCCATTGTGTGGTCCTCGTTGAAGAGCAACAAAATATTCATCCTGATTTTTCAGTTTTACAATCCTAGATTCTGCAACGTTGAGCTCATCAATCAGGTACTTCCACGCAAATGATCCATCTTGAATTCCAATTGGTTCATTACTTGAGATCAAACTGTCAATGCCTTCAATTCGAGATGTTAACTGCTGCACTGTGAGAATGGATGTCAAACTAGCAGTATAGCTTGAATTGATGATCAGCACAACAAATAGCCATATGATCAACACCAAACGTCCTAAAGCGCTCACAGTATTCTCCCCTACATAATGCCCAAGCAGCAGATAAAATTAGAAATTTCTGCTTCAGAATTTATTTGACCAAGCAAATACAGAATGCAGAAGATCAGGCTTAAATCACGTACTGTGTGAAAAGAACATGGTTGAGAAACTAAACCTGCAAGATGAAAAGTACAATCAGTCAGAATATATAACACAGTAGCACAGTTCTTCAAGAAATTATAAAAGCCTTCAAAAGTAACATGTCAAGACATTAGCATCTTTACATATGCTACACAAGTAGATGCTGAGGATCCATTGCAACTACAGCATTCACCACATTTCCTTTTTATTAGTTTGTCAATCAAGAAACAAGTGGAGATTTATGGGAACCCATGCAATGCCAAATCACGTAGCATATGTGCCCTAAAACAGAGTTTGAAGTAGAAACCTTTCTGTGCAGACTAACAATTAAAGACTGCACAAGATGGCACCTTCTAATAATCAGGGGCAGTACTGACCAGAATATCGTTACTAGCTGTTGCCTTGGTGGACCTCGGAAGTCTTGATTGAGACGGTGCTCAAGAATCCATACTACAGCTCCCACGAAAAGAAAGAAAGCACCAGTAACACACCACATTTGGAAAGTAAATGGCTTAAGGAAGGACCAAGGGCTAGACTTTTGCTCCTTGACAGCAGCAACTACAAAAAGTCCAGATTCCATATAAGGCTGCGTAAAGTCTACAATTTTTGTCCTATTTGTAGTTATTGTGACATCCCCTACAGCTGCATCATAATTCTTGAAGAGGAAGAGAATCAGAGAAAATAGCACAGCATTAGCACCTGAGACAGTCTAACAAGACCCAGAAGAAATTACAGTTGACATCAACAATAGATACAAGTAAAATACTCACATTTTCTGCAACTGCATTGACAAGATCACTGTACTCTGGATTCCTTTGACCATTTCCATATAAAATATAAGTGCGCGGGACAGGATATGGAAGCAAATTTAATGCTGCTTCAAATACATCAATGCAGTATCCTCTAACACCTGGGGGATTGTTGTCTTTAGAAACAAATTCTTGGTAACTCACTCTGTTGGGCACCGCAATTCTTAGAGATTTTCCATTGTATGGAAATACCCATCCTCGAGGAACATTTGACGTTTCACCTGGCCATATTATTGTGTAAAGACGTTGATTGCTTGCAGAAATGTTGGGCGGCTTTTCATATAATGTCTCTGGAGAAACCATTGAAAGACCAGAGAAATTTGACCAATAACCAACCCTGCGGGTACCTGTTCCCACAATGTTAAGAATTTCATATGCTGGATGAACTAAATTCTTGTCTGAATCAAACTGAACCTGACCACTTACACCTGTGAAATTCATTCCAGTAAGTGTCTGGAGGAAATGCTGGCCTCCATCAAAAACACGCAGTGATTGCAAGTTCAATGAGCTTCCATTTGTGTTAAGCAACTTTGGATCTTTGGAGTAAGATACAGTTCCACCGTCTTTGAAATAAGCATCAAGAGCACGAGCAGCTAACCATACTGAATCATAAGCATAAAGAGCATAACTATTGAACCCAGCAGGTCCAGCACTCTTATATTTTAGGTTGTTCCATCTAGACATGAATTTCTTTTTGAGTCTGGTATCAGGGGTGTAATGTCGAAGAGCAACAACCCCTTGTAATAGATTCATTTTGTCAAGATCAGCTGGTTCTATTGAATCTAAAATAGAAGGAAGCCAATCTGTAGCAATCCAAACATAGCCACCGGTCATCATTTTAAGACTCTTAGCAACAGAAAAGATGGACAGACCAGAATCAGGGTTTACATGTACAACATAAACCCGAGACTCCATCAGATTTACCCCAACTAACAATTCATTGATTGCACTGTTAGGTGCTCCAGGTGTAAAAGCAGCCTTGTAAGATATCTTTGCACGTTTCTTTGCCAAGGCATCACCCAGTACAGATATCCCATTCCTGCCATAATCATCATCTACAAAAATGGCAATTACTTCTCTCCATCCAAAATATGTGACTAAATCGGCAATTGCATACATCTGAAAATGGTCATTCTGCGTGGTGCGAATGAAATATGGATACTGCAGTGCAGAAAGTGTGGGGTCTGTTGCAGCAAATGACAACAGTGGTACACGAAGTTCATTAACAACGTGGGATATGACATGAGCTATCCCAGAAGATTGGGGGCCAACTGCAGCAACTACGTCATCTTCCATCAGCTGCAGAGCTACATGGCAAGTAAGCTTCCATCAAAATCGTTGCTATGTTCTTCTCAGAGTGGCGAGAAGAGGAGATTAAGCAGTTTTACTTTAACATTTAAGACAACAACTTGTACACGTGCTGATATACAGATAGGAGTTAGTTGACACTCATTTACTTGAAAATTTTGTTCTATTTACTATGATTTTAAATGAAGTCCTGAATTCCTACTACTTCCAGCTTAAACACAATGCATGAATTTTAATTTCTTTAACGAGTAGTACCAATCTCCTCTAATTCAAGATTCTCTTTGTAGCCAATTAAATTGAAGTTTATGTGATCACAAATTATACCAACACAGTATAAAACTGTTCCCAAAATTTCTACTCACGGTCAAGACTAGCATAAACAAATAAGCTAAAAAATAAGAGCTCAGCTATAATGCTGTCAGAATCACAGTTCATGGATACAACTATCAATCATCTGGAAGTTGAAAAGGAAATCTCATTACATAAGTGACGCTTCTATACTGAAAGGTAAGAGGAAACTAGAATGCAGACCACAAACAAAGTATCAAAACAGTATGATTGGAAGAGAAAGGTAAAGGCTGAAGCAACACGGAAGATGAAGAAAAGGACAGTTCCAAATT
This sequence comes from Erythroxylum cassinoides, assembly GCA_027478405.1. Taxonomy (NCBI): domain Eukaryota; kingdom Viridiplantae; phylum Streptophyta; class Magnoliopsida; order Malpighiales; family Erythroxylaceae; genus Erythroxylum; species Erythroxylum cassinoides. The sequence continues at coordinate 49,850,739 of JANIPM010000006.1, forward strand.
GACATATGAAAATTAAGTGTTTCAGTGGCAGTTCGAGTTTTCTACCACCAATGCCCAATAAATGTATGGAAAATCCGAAGCCCTGTGAAGAAGGCGATTCTAGAATATGTTTAAAGGTTTTGAGTCTCACAGAATTACCTTCCATGGTTCCAAGAAACCCACTGCAATTAGTGTCATGGTAAATAACATTCAATTTCGTCCCAGAAAGAATGCTGGAATCAGAATTTACATCTTCAACTGCAGCTGCAATTGCTGGCTTCGCTGCTCTTCCAATAACTGAATCATAAGTAAACAGAGCTCCTATATTCACACTAATTGGCCTAGAAGAAGCAGCACTTGCATTTCCAGCCTTACCCATGACTTCCATGGGCACACAGATACCAAGTATCAATAGCATCAGCATCCTTGAGAAGAGTACTTTAGAGCCACGCCTGTCAATCTTCAAGATACCCATTTCTACCAAAGCACTCGATCGATTCCACTACCCGCCCCCCACAACCTAAACACAAAAATAGGAATCAGCAATGATGTTATTACCAAAATGAACACCCACAGCCTGACCTCTCTGCACTTAAACAACATTTTTACATAGATTTTCTCACACTTGTGAACAAGATTACTTTATCAACAAGTAGTTATCGACGTAAGTAATATACAATAAATAATTCTAAAGATCTTCAAGTGAAACAACAATAATCAACAGGGTGTATTCGGGAACTCACTAATATTTTACTCTCCACGAGTGTCGACAACTAACCATTAAAATATACAGAACATGTTGAAGAAGAATATTAAAGGACACGAAGGAAGGCATGCAAGGATAACTAAGAAAACACGAAACCAATAGAGACTCCGTGGGTGTCTGCGTAGACCTGGAGGAGAATTTTGAAGCTGACCCTGAAACCCAATCGGAGTAAAGAAAGTCCATGATAAATAAAATTGAGAGTACAAAGTACAAACCACTACAGTAAACAAAACAAAAACCTTGAACACACCCAAGAAGAAAAGGAGAGTTCCAAAGTTTATGAACAGTTTTGCAAGCTCAAGTAAAGAATGATTCTTTTTTGTTTTCTTTGGTTTGTCTCACAACGAAGATTCTTTACTAATCTAAGCATTCTACATAAAGTAAGTAGTAACGTCTACTAGACTGCAGATGGGACCAAACGACAGTATCTTGTTCTGCTAACTGAATCCTTGAGCGAAGAGAAAGCAGCGGTGATTAACCCTTTGCACGTCTCATATTCAACCGGTTCTTATTCTCGAAAGAGAAATAAAGCAATTGATTGCTTGATTCAGCTTCATCATGTGGGTCCGTTTACAAAATGTGTGAAACATGTGGTCATTGTTTGTGCATCGAGCTTGTTTTTTCAACATTTGGATTTAGCTCCACCTTAATCATACATATCCCATACGTCAACTGTAGTCCCCCCAAGAACTGGGCCCTCAGGAATTGGTTGCATTGCATTACATTCGGTACAAGTTTCATATAATATTGTGGCAGGCATGTGAACGGAAGCGTGGGTGTCGGCTCAAAGAAACTGCCGGCTGCAAGCTGTCCGTCTGTGAGCTCGTAACTCTTTTTCCCTTTACGTTTTATAGTTTTTTCCCCTTTTTCTGGGTCAGCTTGTGGGCCGCTTTTGTGACCATAGACTGACAAAGAGAACTAATTGCTTCCCTCTTGCTTACCAACCGCTTTCAAAAGATAACCACAGTAACAGCAGAGTTACAATTAGTTCTCTTTGGTAACAGCAGAGTTACAAAGCTGGTATATTAGAACGTTTTGCTTATGGCAGCTCTAGTAGCTATGAACAGCTCAGACATACATGTTTTTCAGGAGCTTCTTATGGCAGTATAGGAGGCCTAACTACCCAAAAGAAAAGATCTATTCACCTTCCGAAGTGGCCATTCCCAAAGTATAGGAGGCCTAACTATCCAAAAGAAAAGAGTAAAGTATACCCATCTCATCCCACTCCGGTCACACGGGAAGATATATGAATAATATGATAATACAACTCTTTGGTGTAAGTAAGTTAGTAAGAAATTTTCTTGGCTTAAGTGAAGTCGCGGGTTTGAATTATCTTTATGTATGCAGTTATTTAAAATTTGGAGTTAGAGTTTTACCTCCCGCAAGAGATCTACCTGACTCGAGCTGAGATTAGTCTAAGGACTTAAAAATATCTTCTCATAATTAAAATCTTTGTAAAACATCTCATGAGAAAAAAAAAAAAGAAAAGAAGAAAATACGACAGTACCTAACCACACGAGGATAGTGATATAATATATGATAATACCACAATAGCCAACTACAAGAGG
>JANIPM010000006.1:49853151-49865666 GCA_027478405.1 Erythroxylum cassinoides
GCGACGAATATTAGTACCGTCGCTAAATCACTCAATTTTAGCGACGGAAAGCATATTTCCGTCGCTAATTGCCGACGGAAAATTTTCCGTTGCTAAGTTTCCGTCGCTAATCTACATTTTTCTTATAGTGTTAAGAGAAAGACTTAGTTCAAAAAAAAAAGAGATTTCTTTCGATCCAAACCATTAAAGGAAAGACTTCCTGTATATAGGTAACAGAATGAAGGTAAGAATAGAAGGAATAGGAACGTACAGATTGATCTTAGACACTAGTTTTGTTAGTAAGTTGGACAAGATAGGTTCTAACTTCATTGTTGGAAACAATGTTTTTTCATTATATAAACGACAATACTATTATGGTTCTAGTACATAATGGATGGTTTATATCGTTTCAACTTTGATGTTAATTATTCTGAATCCCTGTTTCATATTGAACACAATATTGGTAATAAACATAGTACACATAATGAATACTCTGCTTACTTGTAGGACCAAAGGTTAAGTCATATATCTAGAGAAAGGATGATGAGGTTAGTGAAGAGTGAAATCTTATCTCAACTAGATTTTACTGACTAGGATGTGTGTGCGGATTGCATTAAAGGCAAGCAAACCAAACACATATCTAAGAGTTCAGCCATAAGAAATACTGATTTATTTGAATTAATACACACTAATTTATTTCATGTTCCATCTTGGGGCGATGAAAAGTATTTTATCACTTTTGTTGATGACTATTCCCGTTATTATTATCTCTATTTACTGCATGAAAAGTCTCAATCAGTGGACATTCTTGGGGTGTTCATTAATGAGATAGAAAGGTAGTTAAATAGAAAAATGAAAGTCGTAAGGTCTGATAGAGGTGGCAAATATTATAGTTAATAGGATGAGAATGGATAATGTCCAGGTCCACTTGAAAAATTTGTTCAAAGTCGAGCCATTTGTGCACAGTATACAATGTCCGGTACATCACAACAAAATGACATAGTTAAAAGGCATAATCGTACTCTTATAGATATGGTTAAAAGTATGATAAGTTACATGAATGTACTTTTATCTTTATGGATGTATATAATAAAGACAGCTACATATCTACTTAATAGGGTTCCTAGTAAAGCAATTATTGTGCCACCTTATGAATTGTGGAGAGGTAGAAACCTAGCTTGAGGCACCTACATGTTTGTGGTTGCCCATCCGAAATAAGGATTTATAATCCTCATGAAACCAAACTTGATGCAATAACCATTAGTGATTACTTCATCGATTATCCAAAAGAGTCCAAGGGGGTACATATTTTTTTGTCCTAATCATGGTGCAAGAATAATTGAGTCTAGTAATGCTAGGTTCATTGAAAATGGACAAATAAGTGGGAGTGGGGAACCACGAAAGGTGGATATTTAAGAGATTAAGGTGGAAAATCCTTCACCCAGTGTCTCTATCTCAAGTTGTTATTCCTCTTGTTGTATCACAATCACGTAACATATCAAAACAACAAGTTAATATTTCAAACCCACAAGAAACGAATGTCAATAATGAACCAGTAAATAATGTGCAAGTCACAAATGATCAAGTGATACCACAAGAAATAGTATTGCGAAGCTCTACAAGGGAGAAAAGACCAGCTATATCAGATGACTATGTGGTGTATTCACTTAAGCATAAGTGTGACTTAAGCATTGATAAGGATCCAGTCTCATTTAAAAAAGCCCTAAAATGTAACAATTATGAAAAAGTAGCTCAATGTTATAAAAGAAGAGTTAAAATATATGGATGATAATCAAGTTTGGGAACTAGTTGAGTTACTAGTTAAAGCAAATGGGTTGTAAATGAGTCTTTAAAACCAAAAGGGACTCGAAAGATAATATTAAAAGGTACAAAGCCAGCCTTATGGTCAAAAGTTATACTCAAAAGGATGGGATTGACTTTAAAGAGATCTTCTCTCTAGTTTCAAAGAAGGACTCTTTAAGAATTGTTATGGCATTGGTAGCTCATTATGATTTAGAGCTTCACCAAATGGATGTAAAGACTGTTTTTCTAAATGGTGACTTCAAAGAAGAAGTTTATATGGTCCAACCGGAAGGTTTTGGGACTCCAGAAAAGGAAAATATGGTGTTTAAATTAAAGAAGTCAATATATGGTTTAAAACAAGTTTCCCGGCAGTGGTATCTCAAGTTCAATGTTATCATTACCTCTTATGGTTTTGTATATTGATAGATGCATCTATATGAAAGTTAGTGGGAGCAAGTTCATTATTTTGGTATTGTATGTTGACAATATTCTTTTGACTGCTAATGATTTAAGCTTGTTACATGATGTAAAGAAATTTCTCTCTGATAACTTTGAAATGAAAGATATGGGTAAGCCATCCTATGTTATTAGAATATAAATATTTTGTGACAAGACACAAGGATTGTTAGGGTTATCTTAAAAAAGATATATCAGTAAAGTATTAGAGAGATTTGGGATGGAAAAATATTCAACAGGGGTAATTTCAATTTAGAAAGGGGATAAATTTAGTGAAATGCAATGTCCCAATAATGATTTGGAATGAAAGAAAATAGAATCTATTCCTTATGCATTTGTAGTTGGGAGTTTGATGTATATTCAGACTTGTACTAAACCGGATATTAGTTTTACGATTGGAATGCTAGGTCAATATCAAAGTAATCCCGGATTGGACCACTGGAAAGCTGCAAAGAAAGTTCTTAGGTATTTGTAAGGCACCAAGGATTACATACTCACATACAGGAAATCAAATCATTTAGAAGTGATCAGTTATTTAGATTCAGACTATGCTGGTTATGTAGACTTAAGGAAATCTACCTTTAGTTATTTATTCCAACTAGTAGGAGGGGCAATTTCTTGGAAGAGTAGAAAACAGTCTGTCATTACTACTTCTCTATGGAGGTTCGAATTTGTGGCATGTTTTGAGGACACTATTTAAGCATTGTGGTTGTGAAACTTTGTCTTAGGGCTAGGTATTATTGACAGTATAGCTAGACTGCTAAGAAATTATTGTGATAATTTCCCATTTGTCTTCTTCTCTAAAAGTGACAAGTATTTTAAGGATGCTAAACACATGGATTTTAAATACATCTCAGTTAAAGAAGAAGTACAAAAGCATAAAGAGTTAGTTGAACATATTTGAACTGATCAAATGGTAGCGGATCCGTTAAATAAAAGACTAATGCCTAAAATATTTCCTAGCTATATTGAAAGGATGTGCATTATAGATAAGTCCTTGTTAGCATGAGATCATTTTATGTATGCACATATGTTTAGACATTTGCTATTATTGTTTTGGCACTTATGAATTAAATTAATGTTATGTTTTTGCTTATTTGTTGGTTGTCACATTATGTTGTGTACACGCATTGTTTTATTGTAATGTCAAATTATATTTTGAGAAAACATTAAAGTTGAGAATTACAATGTTTCTCAATTACAGTTATTTTGAGTTAAAATGATTATGTGATACATGGAAGTAATCATGTCGTTAGATGACTTGTGACCGCCATGATTTCATTATATCAATTCATTTAAGTTTGATGGCTTGATAGATTCAATATATGATGCACACTTATATTATTGGATCATCAAGTTGTAACATAAGCAAAGTGGGAGATTATTATAGATTAATTTAATAATCATAAGTGTGACCTATATTACTTTATTTGATTTTAATAGAAAGTGGGCCCCAAATAATAGTTATTGGGTTTGTAAAGAAAATTAGAATCATAAGAGTTAAGTAATTAAGTAACTGTGATAAATCCACATCTCAAGGTCAAATAGTCGACCTTAGGGATTGATCACACAAATTGTCTTACGAAACAAACCTGCAATATAAATTTCACTTCGCAAATTGTTGGATTTGAAAAGGCCCTTATTTGATGGAAGATTTTTATAATATTTAAATATAAAACATAAGATTTTTTTTGAATTATAAGGAAATTACATCAAAAGCTACTGAATTAAACGCAGGAAATAGATCCCTACGATATCCTCTAGGAAGATGTTAATACAACCTAAAGGAGGGCGTTGAAAGGTGGTTGTCCCAAGGTCAAAGGATTAAGCGTAGTTGGCCAGCCAATCGCACACAGCGATTGGCTTCCCTGTATATGTGTCTCTACCTTACTATCCATCCTCTGGCAAGCAACTCCTGAATAGGCCTAATCAATGAGTTGCAGATACCCTGTTGTTTCTCTGGCGAAGAGAGTATGTTAATAACCACAAGAGAATCCACCTCCAATTCTATCTTTTTATAACCCAAGTCCCATGCAAGTGATAGACCCGTGAAGATACCCCAAAGTTCCTCACAGATTGAGGTGGTAAACCCCACATTTTGAACAAAACCTCTGAGCCAGGTCCCGGTGTAGTCCCTAAGAACACCTCCCGTAGAAGCAATATGAGAAATGCGCTTACAAGCGCCATCGACATTTAGACGAGTCCACCCAAGGGGGTGTTGACCAACCAATGAGTTTCTCCCCTCACCGGTGATTATCTAAAAGGACTTGAGAAAACATTTCTTTAGTCTCATAGATCCACCCAACATAATTGAGCATAATTCCCATAGGATTAGTTGGCCACGAAAAGCTCATATCAATGATACTTTTGTTTCGCCAATATCAAATGAATCAGCAAGTGTTACCAAATATGACAAGCCAATCAAATCCATATATCTTGATATAGGATTGCAGATTTTTCTGTAACCAGTTGGGTTGTAATGTGGAAGAAGTTTGCAGATGATGCCACTAGTGGGAATGTTAGCCACACGTGCTGAACCCTGGGACAGTCGCATATGGCATGCAACGAGTCTTCGTTCCTTTCACACGTAGTACATGTTGGACCTCACCCCCCACCCGTAGGTGTTTGCAGGTTAAAGTGGAATAAAACCTTGAAGTCATGGGTTCGAGCAGTGGCTCACCCATGACCAAAGAGGACAATACTGATTAAGGTTGGATGCCGCGGTATAACCCGCAAACACTCGCCGCAGTATAACCTGCAAATACCTACAGGTGGGGGGTGGGGTCCAACAGTAGTGAAGTCCTAAGGTCAAGCAACCGCACCCTTCAGGACAAATACACCGCGGCGAAAATCTGCTTCATCGCGGCAAAGTCTCCAGCTTAATTTCAGAAACATCTTGGAACAAATACGCCGCGACGAAAGAGTCTGACTCTATCGCGGCGAAGTTTCCAAATCAACCAAAAATCTTTTAGGAAAAATACGTCGTGGTGAATGTTTGACTTCACTATGGTGAAGTTACCAAAAATCACACATAAATATCCTTCGGGAAAGGTTTGCTGCGGCTAAGTTTGTCTTTACTGTGGTGAAACCTTCAAATCTGAAACCCATAATCCCAACATTCATAGCAAATTTTTGCAAGCATACATATTACAAACTTCCCACAACCATCAACAACTCAACCAAAGAAAAATATGTATATACAATTTGGAAACTTCTTCAATTCTCAATCTCATTGCTAAAAAAAATGGAGTTTGTACATAAATTTAGTTACATATCAACCATTACATCGTTAGCTCAATACAAAACATAAATGAATGCTTGTGTTTGATATGCTTATAAAGCTACTCAAAAAGTCGAACTAACCTAGTATAAATGTTAACTATCTTAGAGTTTGACAAAGCCTTTGCAAGGATCAACGATCTTTTATTCTGCACGTGAGAAGGAAATAGTGGGTTGAGCTACAAAACTCAGTGGCTAATATATTTATAGCCATTGGCAACGAGCCATATAATCAAACATAAACAAAATGTCCATGTTATAATCAAACATATAACATGGACATTTAGCCATCAAACATAACAATCAAATGCATCATACTTGACAATTCAAAGATGCAATGCACAAACAAATGGCTTGAGAGTCCTATGGGTCGAAAGGGAGAAATAGAAGTTTACACCATAAACAAAATGAGTCTGTTCTTAAGATCTCATATACCACAAGCGGGCAGCTGGGAGAAGGCTTTAGGTCAACGTGCACTTGACAAATGAAATAGTTTCTCTCTTATCAAAACATAAGAAAATTCTATGCTCAATTCAATTCATCACATATATTCATTCTCACACATCTCATGCTTTTTCTTCTTTTTCAAATATACAAAATGTCATGGCATCTTTCAAGGCATGACATAATAATACATTATAATGCAATTTCCAACATTCACAACAATTCACAATTAAGCAATTAAGCATACACATATAGGCAAGAAATTTTCCCATTTATACAATAACTATAAATACATTACCCACCTAAATTGTTTGGAAAATCCAACTTAATTGCGCCTTTCCTCTTGCTCTTGGGTAAGATTTTCTTGATTTCCTAAAAAAAACCAAATTTCCATTGAACCAAAATTCAAATGGAAATGCATAGGCTTCAATAATTAAGAATAAATAAAATCAAGCTTAGACTTAAGCTACCCATAGTTAATCTAGGTTAGAAAACTAAGACCTAGGTTAAAATCCATGAAAGATCAAAATGGGTTGTTCTTTCTCTTGTTTCTCTCTTCATTTCCAGCACAAAAACCCATTCCTAACAAAGAAGGAAAGAAAAGGTGAAGAAGATTACCTTAGTTTAGCCAAATCCTCTTCCTTCTTCTTCTTTCCATGTTTTCTTTTCTTCCTCCCTAGCTCTCCATGCATAGTTCTCTTCTCCTCTCTTTCACGTTTTCTCCTTTTTCTTTTTTTTCTTCTTTGTCATGATTCTCTCTTCTTCTTCTTATTCAAGACCACATTTTCGTCTTGGTCTTCCCATTTTGCCCTTCACTTATTTAATCCTTCCAATTTTACCCTCTTCATTTGATCAAAAGGCTACTTACTCGTTAGGCTATTTAAACACCATACTATACTCTAATTTAATCCTAATATTTCCATTCTAATTTCTAATTGCAACTTATGCTCACTAAATTAATGACTAAATTCTAAAAATAAATAAATAAACAAACAAATCATAAATAAAAAATTAAACAAATAATACAAAATTTAAAAAATTCGGGGTCCAACATTTTGTTAAAGGGATTTATCCTTCAAAATAAGCCTAACATAATAGGCATTTTGGAGGCCAAGATCAAACAACATAAATGTAATTTATTGCAGTCTTTGTAGTCAAATTGGAGGCAACTCACCAATTATGCCCATCACCTAAATTGGAGGATTATTGTGCTTTATGACTGTTTAGCTATGAATGTCACTACTATTCTCATCACGTTTATATATGCTCAGAACATATTCTACCAAAAAGTTTTCATTATGGAATAAATTAAGAGAGTTAGTAGCTAACATATATGAGTCTTGGATGTTCACTAGAGACTTTAACTTAATCATGTCTATGCACGAGGCTAAAGGGAAAAAACTTCTAGACAACCATGTTATGAGATAAGGCATTGTTTGATAGATAGTCCAGGAGGGAGGAATCTATTCACATAGAGTAATAATCAAAGCATTCTTAATCTTATTAGTAAAAAACTTGATCATAGTTTGGCTAACAAGAATAGTTCCAATCTTTTCCTAATAACTTCTCAGTGTCTCCCAATCCAAGCCTTTCTGATCACTTTACTATTATTACTTAAGATCATGAGGTAAGACTCAAAATTCCATTTGTGTTTAATAATTTTTTTGATAATTTGGATGGCATTGATATTGCTATATAGAAAGGCATTAGTGCTACTATTTTAAGGACCAAATAATGCATTTATTCTTAGAGGATGAAACTGATTAGGAATGAATTAAAGAATTTACATAGGAATAACATTGTTAACACCCAATATCCTCTTTATATAGCTATGTAGGCTTTAAATTCCATATAGGAGGCTCTTAACAAAAATCCATACTCTTCACACCTTCAAGAATGTGAGAGAATAGCTAGAACCAATCTATTTATAGCTCTCATGTTTGATTTCACTATAATGAAGGAAATATTTATAATTGTATGGCTTAAAGACAGTGACAATAATTCTTCTTTCTTTTACAAAGCTATAATACCAACGAGAGGTCTACATAAGATCATATCAATATAAAAGAATAAAAATATTATCTATAAATAGTAATTACTATTAAAGGAGGCAGTAAATTATTTTAATAATACAATGAATGCTCCTAACAATGCTTTATCTTCTATTCAACTTGTAAAAGAAATAATGAAGGAATGTTGTACTTCTTGGAAGAGGTACCTACTGACTGAACTAGTGACCATACAAAAGATTGAAAGGACTTTGAAACTATGATATCCACATAAGGCTCTTCAGCGTGACGACTCTAATATCAAATTCCTTTTTAAAGCTTAACCAATGATCAAAGATATCGTAGTCGTCAAGAATAGGAAGCTATCAAGAGACGTCAATAGAACATATATCACTTTGATTCCCAAGGGTAGTGAGCAAAGTAAGTTTAGTGATTATTTCCTAATAGCATAATGAAATGCTATATAGAAGGTAATCTCTAAACTGCTAACTGAAAGAGTTAAAAGGGTGCTTATTAATCGTATTCGTCATTCTTAAGTAGCTTATATTCCAGAGAGGAACATGGGTGATAATATTATCATCTTGCAGGAACTATTAAGGAGTTATTTCAAGAAGAAAGCGGGAAAGAATTGTACAATCAAAATTGAAAGTCTACAATAATGTTGATTGGAACTTTACGATAAACATCATAAAAGCCATGAATTTTCCAAACATCTTTATTAAATGGATGCAACAATGCATTTCTACATCTACCTTTCATATATTGGTCAATGAAGAGCCAAACAGAGCCATAAAAGCTATAAAGGGATTAGACAAGAGGACCCCACTTCCTCTTACATGTTTGAATTAGTCATAGACGTTCTAAATAGATCTCTAATGGAGGCATTGAAGAAAAATAAAACTTTTGAATTTCGCTTTAGATGTAGAAAACTCAACATCACTACCTCACCTTTGACGATAATTTGATTATTCTATCTAAAGTTGTTAAGAATTCCATCACCTATCTCTTTAATGCGTTAAAAAGTTTCTCTAAGATGTCTAGATTGGAAGTCAATGTCTTTAAAAATGTTTTTTTATCGAAATAGTAAAAAAATTAAGAGTGGATGATTTTTTTTTATTTTAGGATTTTACAATGAGATTGCTTTCTTTTAAACATATTGGAATTCCCATAACTGTGAATAAGCCTACTCAAAGAGATTTGCAACCCCTCATTGACAAGATGTAGAACAAAATAGATAATTTGAGCATTAAGACCCTTTCATTTACAAACAGGGTACAATTGAAAACTACAGTACTAAATTCTATCAATGTCCACTAAGTCTCTCATCTAGCTTTACTTTATTCTATCATCAGATCCATATATAATCTTCTAAGAAATTTTTGATGGTCTAGGGGACATTATGAGAATTATAAAGCAACCTTTAAGTTGACAACTATCTACCTTCCCAAAAAATAGGGAGATCTTGGTATCATTCCTTTAAAAATTCTTAATAAGGTGATGTTTACAATGAGGCTATGGAAACTAATTGCTAAAAAGCAATCATTATAGTCAAAGTAGGTATAGTAATGTTAAATAAAAGAAAGGAGATTTCAGAAATGTAGAATCACTAAGGCTGCTTCTACCACCTTGAAATATATCTTCAAAATTAGAGAAGTAAGATCTAGTATTACTAAACTAGTAAGTAATGGGAGAAACATCTATTTATGGGAGGATAATTGGATAGATGTAATCCAAAGTAATATACATGAGCTTCTTAGGATTTCATTTTAGATAATAGTATAATAGCTGAAGCATTAATTGACAATAATGAACTTATAAGAGTAATTAATCAGCCACATCTGATGCAACTAATCTAAAATAGTATACTATTTAAGAATAGGCATTCCAAGAGTGGTTGATTTACAAACTCATCATGTAAAAAATTCTATTAAGGTTCTCAAGTTAAAGTATTATTGTACACAATAGTCTAGTGTAAATATATCCCACCTTTAAGCCTCCATAACCTTATGGAAAGCCATTAAGGGCAAGGTCCCTACATTAGACAGGCTAAATAAATTTATGATGATATCTAATAGATGCTGTTTGTTTTTGAAAGCCTAAAAAACTATCCGATATTTGTTCTTTTAATGTGGTTTCTGCAAGGAAGTATGGAAGATGATATGGTCTATGCATTGTTTAAGTGAACTACCCACTGAATGGAAGAACATGATATAATGGAGTGCAAATCCTATCCGATATATATGCTATGGGATGAGAGAAACAAATGCATTTTTAGATATATGCAATTAACTATACAACTTCATTAGTGAAGTATATGGTAAAATCCAAGAGCGCATTTCTCTATTCATGGAAATAATTGAATATCTAACCTTACTCTAATAATATGGAATGTTAAATAATGAGAAGTACAAAATTGGTAGCTAAAATTTAGTTTGTATAGTAAAAATAGGAAGGTAATGGAAGAAAAAATAGTTTGCTCTCTTGATCAAATCTTTAAAGAATCAATGTTAAAATGAAGCCTTAAGATAGCATGCATTGTGGTTCTAGACCTATTAGAAGACTAAAATGATGGCTATTCTTGGCTAAGAAGCATCTAGTCCCTCTGTTGAAGATAACAGTAGAGTGAGATAGTTATTTGATGTAATAATAGTTAATAGCTTAATGTTATAGGGACATGTGGTTAAGTCGCCACAATATGCTTACATTTATTCTTGAAATATGCCTCAACTTGTTGGCTATATTATAGTTTTCAAGTTACTAGCCTAGTTTTATAACCTAGAACATAAACTATATGGTTTGAATAGGGATATTCTTCATCCTCTCTTTTCAATTTCAATTAGTCCTTATAATCTTGATTAGGTTTCAACAACAAAAAAGTAGCTGACTTATTTTCCTTTATAATGATGTATATGGTCATAAAGTTATTATTAATAAATTTTATATCATACTATCACAATCTCCATAGTAAAATATGTCTATAAAATAATTTCATCTTTATACTTTTCAATAGAAAATGAAATTAATGTATTTTTAGTCTCCTTGATTTCTTTATACTTATTAAGCCACTATAACCTGTATGGCCTTAGATGTTTTAATATGGGTAGCTTTAGCTTCTTCATAAGTGTTGTGCTAGATATATTGGTGCAACTCTCTATGTTAATGATCTTGTTACAAATCTTATTTGTAGACATGGTATCTTGTATGGAACATTTTCTTTCTTTTGCAACTCCATATTATCCTTCTTCATTAGAGCAATCAATGTCTCTTTGCCTCTAATGGTTCTCTCTCTATTGAATACTTAACTCCATTATCATCACTAGTGCTTTCAAGTGGTGACATGAACTTACTATCATCAAAATCACTATCCATTTCCACCATACCATCATCCTTAAAGACTATCTTTCTCTTATTAGGATAATGTGAAACAATATGCTTAATTAAAAAAAACTAAAAGAACTTACTGTTATGATATCTAGAGGGATAAAAATTGAATATACCTTTTCCCTTGTTAGAAGACTCCTAATTAGGTTTGATAAGCTCAACTTTATTCTTAGATGAATTCCTATCCTCCTTCTCCCTTTATGAGATTCTGGAATATCTAGTTATGCATTTTAATTTACCTTTTAATTTTTATGGTCACGTATACCATATCCTTTAGCTCTATATAATATTAAACCTCCACTGCATTAACAATATCTCTATTCAAACAATTTTAAAACTATTTCATTATAGTCTCTCTATCCTCTTTCATATTCGTGCTAATTATGGGGATCTTCATCTATTTATAATTGCCCTATACCCTTTAAGAATCTTAATTTAACCCTTTTAACTTTTGATACGTGTCTCTATTGTTGTGATTTAGTACAAATATCTTCCTTATGGAAGCTGATAAGTAGAAATTATAGTACATTATATGCCTTTATTTTACATTGTTTTAAATCATTTACATAGCACATTTGGGCAAACATCGTTGCATTTTATTATTAATAACTCAATTCATTTAGATTCATATTTTGTATAAAAATAAATTATATTAAATATTTTTGGGTTTGATGGAGCTTAAAGAAGAAAAATTAAAAACACAACAGTTTGGGAAAAGAACAAAACGACAACGCACTACAATAATAGTCCAAGCAGTTGGGGCATAAATGACATCGTAGACAGCAAGTAAGATATGCACAAAATGCCAATGAATAGGAAGAATCGATAGCATAAAGAGTAGTAAATAGGAGAGGCCAAAAGGAATAAAATGACAACAGAGACAAAGGCAAAATGCAAGAGTAGAAAATGCACAGTAGTAGTGAGGAAGACCAAAACGTAGAGGAAAAAAAGCAAATGCATTAGCCATCAGCAGAAATCACGTAGCAGTAGAGGATGCATCCCATAAAGCATAAAATGATAGTAGCATAGAAGAAGAGCCCAAAAGAAGCAACACTACAAAATCAATAGAGAAGTAGACTGATGTAGCCAACAATATAGTAGCTTCAAGAAAAATACAAATAGAAAAAAATGTAAGAGATAAGAAGATGAAAAGAAAATAGCGTG
>JANIPM010000006.1:49981208-49996776 GCA_027478405.1 Erythroxylum cassinoides
AGTCGTTTTAGAAACATTTTAATTATTCAAAATAAGTGTCATTGTTGACTTTGTATGCATGTTTATAACTTTTCTTCTAAAATTAACCTTTCATTTCTCTCTCATCTTAATTATACAATCACAATTTTAAGACAATTTCTCTCACATGTTAATTATTGTAAATTACCGAGGTACATATTTAATAAGGATATATCTATAATTTTATTAATTTTTTTAATAGGTGTGTATTTTTCTAAAATGACTTTTATTATAAAACGAAGGAGTAGTTTGTTGGCATTAGAAACGGAACAATAATCATTTCAAACTTGCTCTCCACAATTGACTCACATAATCTCATTAAACACATGCTCGCACCGCCCGCAATAGATTTTATTGGCACGTCATCTTTTAGACCACTTTGATCGAAACTTGTAACTTTGTGATCATGACACGTATAAAGTTTCCCACAATATCCCTGGTTAACTGTTGGCTTATCTAGTTTCTTTCTAATTTCTGGTCAACATTTATTTGTTGATTGTTCGTGAATCAAAATTCAAAAAGTCAACATCCAACAATGCCAGTCCCCGCTATAAACAGGTAACCCAAAACACAAGCGAACCAACGAGCAATGGCGCTTCTCAATCTCAAACTTGGTATCGTTCCTACAGAGTTTAGCCGCTCCCGCCACGGTCTGGTGCCGGTGCGTTCGCTTCGGGCAGGTTTAGTAACAAAAAGAATTAATGCAGCAGATGACGAAACGACGAAGAGTGAGAAGAAAAAGCCTGAAATTTGCACGGCCGACGAGCTTCACTACGTGGACGTAGCCAATTCTGAGTGGAAAATTGCCCTCTGGCGTTACCTGCCTTCTCCTAAGGTATTGGGCGGGGTGACGGTTACATTCTGATCGCATATACGACGTAGCCTCATAACAATAGGTGTAGCAGCAGCAGCAGCTGTTTCGTGTTTTTTTTTTTTCTTTTAACATTAATGCTAAAAGTAAATATTTGAAGTTTTAAAAAGAAATAGAAATAACTGGGTTCGACGCATTGTTTGCTTTAATGTATGTGCTTTGTCAATTCTTGTCCACGTTCGTACTTGCAGTTATTCTTTTTTTTAATCAATTCTCTAATTGATTTTTTTATTTTGTAAATATAGTTTGCTAATTTTATATATAGAGCTGTGTTGTGTGTTATTGGCACCTAACAGGCACGTCCAAGGAAGCATCCACTGTTACTGCTGCCGGGAGTCGCTACCAATGCAATTGGATTTGATTTGTCCCCTCAGGTAACGTTCTCCTTTTTCTATTATATTTATATATCTCGCATCGGCTTCGGATGCTGAGAACTCAAAACTTTCAAAATCACCAATATTTAGGAACACTCTGACCGCGCAAGTAATGTATTATTCAAGCTTAACGTCTCAAAATTATTATTCAATAAATGAATAAGAAAACTCTTTAAGGTGGTTGAGTTGGGGTGGCGTCTGAGGTGGTAAAGGGGGGAGTATGTTGGTGGCCGCCATAGCCACGACAAGAGATAGATGGACAAAGTTGAATCCCAAGGGTGGAGAAGCTGGAATTTTCGAAATTAGCTAGGATAGGATGTCAACGCTAGCAGCAGTGCTGCAGTGGGCCCATACTCAACAAAGGAAGATACATCCACAACGCAACCTGACGGGAGCTTAAGCTTCCTAGTCGGATGATTTTCTTAGATTTTTTCTTTTCCAATACAAACTTTACGAGCAAAAACCGCAACTTTTGCCTAGACTTTAAACGATATGTCTTTTTTGTGGAATCGTCTGTGATTGTGATTGAACTCTTCCATCTCTGATAAGACTGACTATTATGCAATACAGTCGTCATTTGCGCGTTTCATGTCAACCCAAGGATTTGATACTTGGATTCTTGAACTTAGAGGAATTGGATTGAGTGCACATGTGATGGAATCTAAATCTGGCAAATTGCATTCCGAGCTATTGGAATCTGTAATAAATTTTCCCGAAAGACTCTCAGGCTTCCTGGACGGAGGTTAGTACAAATAGCTGTGATATTGGACTCTCTGAAATTTATGTTGGTTTAATGGCGTTAACTAAACATGTATGCTTGCAGGTCAAAACTCTTTTATCACAGGCCTAAGTAGGGATTTCAGCCAAAAGCTTCTGAATTTTATTGAAGAAAGTCAACAATATATCGGGCCGTCATTTTTTCATTTCCACGAGCGTGCGCCAGTGGACGACTTTCTTGAACAATTTGAACAAATGAGAAAGTATAATTGGGACTTTGATCACTATTTGGAAGAGGATTTGCCAGCAGCGGTGAGGTGTAATTTCTGTTGGTGTAAATATATTATGTTTCTCGCCTGATAATTACTAGTCCATTCTCATTCATCTACACTGGAGTGTTCTCTGTTCTCTACTAATTAGCCCTTAAGTACTTCACTTACTCTCCTTTCTTGGATCTTCCTTCTCTCGTTGTCTTGTCTTAGATGGAGTACGTAAGGACTCAATGCAAGCCCAAAGATGGAAAGCTGCTTGCCATTGGGCACTCCATGGGTGGCATTCTTCTATATTCATTGCTCTCACTATGCTGTAAGACAGTCTTCAGTTTATGCTTCTTAAATGTGTTACGGTTGAAAACCATGTAGTAATAATCCATATGGAGTTTCTTATTAGTAGCAAGTGAATGATGTGCTATGGCATGATGTTTATTACCTGTTTTGGTTACCTTTATTATTGATCATCTCATCTGTCTTTGGCTTCCTTTAATTTCTTACTTCGGATCATGATTTATGTGGGGAAAGTTGAGGTTTAATATGGCATTACTACCCAAGAATCAACCAAGTTATGGCTTTATATTTGATTAAAAGCCTTTTCAGCCTTTAGAGGCCGTCAAGTATATTATGTTAGTTGGGTCTTTCATTCCCTTGACATTAAGTTCATATAGATAATTTATTAAGAAGCCTTCTATTGAATTGTCAAATATGCAAAGTTTCTTCATAATTAAATTCAAAAGAACTCTGGATTATCTGAATTAGGCTTTCAACTTGTTTGGGTCATGCAGTCAAAGGCTAAATTCAACTGATAGCCTTTTCCTATTTGACTTGCCCGCTCATCGGCTGTTGTTTATTGTACCTGATGTATAACGGAGACTTGAATGTACTGTATAGCAGCAGGATATACAAAGGAACACTTGATTACTAAAAATTTCAATTCCTCCAATACTACCTCTAAGCACAGACGATGCATTTTGTTGGTGTAGAAGTAAACTCCAGCAATTTAAACTAAAAAGGCACCAATTATTACTGGAAGTTAAGGAATGTCAAATCCCATTGTATTTAACTAACTTGTTTAAGGTCAAAAGATCTAGTCCAGTTCCTACTTTAAAGGCTATTAATTTACTTCAATCCTTTGGCGTCTGAATTAATCTGCATTGTTCACTATTCACTTCTCATTATTACTAGTTGTCTACTAAAGTTTTATGTTTAATGTTTAATGTTTAATGTCTGCAACATTTACAAGTGACCTGTGTTTATTTCATGAAAGAAGTATGATGCAGAAATTTCGTGTTATGTTTTTGTTCAAAAGATATATTTCATGTTTTGTTCTCTCGAATGATAATATAAATACTGTTTAGAATTTGAAGCAAATAAAACTCATCAAATTGTAAAAATTAGTTAAATAGATCACGTAACTAGGTGTGTTTAACCTGATAAACTGATATTTACTGTAGCTTTTCAAGGAAGGGAATCTGGATTGACATCTGTCACTACTTTGGGGTCGTCACTTGATTACACATCTTCACATTCTACACTAAAATTGGCCATACCAGTTGTAAGTGATAGGAACATCTAGGTTTTCTAAAAACTTACTCTTCAGTTATGTAACATAACTGATTCCAATCTATTTTTGGTACTTTCAGGCTGACCCCGCAAGGGCTCTTAATATCCCTGCAATTCCAATTGGAGAATTCATCTCTGTCATTCATCCTCTTGTATGCCATCCTCCTTACATTTTATCTTGGTTAACTCATCAATTTTCTTATCCAGGCATGATGGATCCACAGTTGTTTGAAAAACTTGTCCTGAACAATTTCTGTAAGTAATGTATTTCATCTTGACTAATAAATACTTTAAAGTGTTCCAAACAAAAATGTTTGAAGTTACTTTGGCACCCACATATTAGGAAAGTATAATCTAAGTGAATTTGCAAGTGTAGATGGTAAAAACATGAAAGGGCATAACTAGTATGATACTGCCTGGGGAATTTCATGTCATTGACTTTTTCGTTATCATTGCATCAACTGTGATCAAACCAATAGTAACGTTGGCACGAAGGAAAATGATTTTGTTCTCTCAGCTGATGGTGAACCTGAATATGCATTGTGCCTTTTCTTTTCCGCAGACTACTACTCTTGTTGTTCATATGCATTATTATGAAGATTATTTATAGAGGAATCTTATTAATTCATTGGTGATTTTTGTCGTTGTATGTTGATGTTAAACGATTGCGCTTTGATCAGTTTGAGGTTAGTTAGATAGTAACTTACATCAGGGAACTTGATTAATTTATCAGAGAACATGGGTGGAATACTAAGATACCTCTGTTGATCTAGTTTATTACCTATTTTTCTTTCTTTTTGCTAACTTTTACCTATATAGCTGTCAAAAATCACAATCTTTGAAAAAGCATCCTGTGACTTGAACATTGCTTTTGAACCTAATTTTTGTGTACCTGTTATCATATCTTGTATACATTTAGCTGTGAGTTCCGGTATAGCACAGCAGCAGCAATCTGTCTGCAGCATTGTCTCTCCTAAGCTTAAATCAGAAGTTGAATTCAGTAATTGTGCCCATTGTTTGTATGCCGTTTATGGAGCAGTTTAAGCTTCTACTAGTTTTGTGTGGTTTATTTGCACTATCCTTATTAGCGAGGTGATTGATCTTTGGCAAGTTGGAAAGCACTAACAAATTCCATGGACTGGGAATTAACTAACGAAACCTTTAGATAAACTTCATGAGCATTAAAGTACTGGTGTTTAAACTGCAATTTCTATGCCTCCTTGCAATAAGTGCCAACCCTTTGCAAGGGTGAGAATATAGAGTGAGAAGCTCTATCTTCTCTCTAGAGATTCTCCACCCATGTAACCCTGAATCAACAGCTTCTGTTCATCTTGAGTTCTTGCTCCAGACCTACACCCCTTCTGCTTCTGTAGCTTCAGCTTTGTTCTCTTCTCTCCTTCCTCAACCTACCTTGTTTTCATTCTCAGCCCCTCTTTTCCTGCCCCTCTATTTTACCATTTGCAAAACTAACTTTCAAACTTTCATGGAGGCTAGGGTTAGTTTTTACCTTTTCCAATAATGACCTAACCTAGTCTTTGATGTCACACTCAACCAAACCAACTTCCCTCTCCTCCAGCCTGCTCTTGTCCCCAACCTCATCCGTGACTCATGTCACTCCGGCTTTGTTAATACTATCTCCTCTCCTATTAGCTTGTTAATACTATCAGAATCCTCCATTCCTTCCCCCTCTATAGGGACAGTCCAAGACTCAGCTTTGCACTCCCCCTACTTAGATAGGCTCTCATTCAGGTAACCCCAAAGTGAGTTGGAAATAAATAGTGGGAGATGCCTTGGAATAAAGTTACATTACTACCCACCATCAACTTAAGATGGTGTAAATATAGTAGTCCCCCTGGAGATCTTGAGAGATGGAGCAAACAAGTAAGCTTCTACTTTAATAGGTTTTCTCATGGAAAGAAGGCCAACCTTCCCTTTTTTATACAAATGGGCTATGCAGAATTGGAAAGCAAGAGGGCTGAAGGACATCTTGCTTACTGAGGACAGTTAATTCCTCATTGTGTTTAACAAAAAAGTTGAATCACAAAACATAATTGAATCTAGGCCTTGGCATATTAACAACAGGCCAATTTTGTTATAGTTGCGGCAACCAAGTATGAAGCTCGATTTGCTGCAGCAATCCAGGGTACCTTTGTGGATCAACATACATAATATTCTCTTGGAATATTGGTCTACTAGGGGACTCAGTTACCTAGCTAGCTACATAAGACAACTATTGGAATAGATGAAGTTATAGCCTTCTTTAAAAGAATCGACTATGCAAGGTTGTGTAAAGTGGAGTGTGAATGTCCCTACTTATTTGGAATGTAATGGGTATTCATTGTCACAAAAACCTTGTGGTGCTCATGGATTACATTAAAGAAATAAAGCCTATGTGGATAGTTGTTTTAGAGACAAAACTCAAGAGGGATAGATGTAACAATAAACTCTCATTCCTGGGTAACACTGGAGGATAATCAGAAATCATGATTTCCATCACTATGGTAGCGTCATTGTAGCATATGCCTCTAGTAGAATTAACCTTAAGATCCTGGATAGCTCATAACAACATATTCATGCAACTGCTTCAATGGTACATGAAAGAAAGGATTTCCTCATTACTATCATATATGGTTCTAACCATACTATCATATATGGTTCTAACCATACTTTCCAAAGATGGGCGTTATGGGACAAATTAAAGAATCTCCAAATCTCGAACAACTCACTGTGGATACTCATTGGAGATTTTAATAGTACAGTGTTCCCTTTTGAGGCTGATGGAAACTTTAGTATTAGAAACTTTATAGAGGAACTCTGGAAGTCTGGAAACACAGGAACTTACCGACTTAGGATTGGAAGGTAATTTCTTTAACTGGAATAATAAATAGATGGGTGGAATATTCGTAAAAAGCTGGATATGGTCCTTGTTCATGATGTATGACTTGAACAATTTCGTGATGTCAAAACCGCTTTTGATAACCCTTATTTTCAGACCACTCACTAATAATCGTTTCAAACCTGAATGAGGCTTTCACTATGAGATCCTCTCTCCGCTTTAATAATTACTTGGTTGATAATGATTGATTTGAGGATGCAATACTCAATAGATGATTCCTCTTCTACATGCTAGCCTCTTCTTAGATCACATCACAAAAGATGAAGCTAATGTCCTAACACAACCTTCCAATCCTAAAAAGCTCTTGGACTTGATGGATGGAATTCTTTCTTCTTTCAAAACGCATGGCACCTTATAAAAGACATTGTTACAGAAGTTGTCCTTAAATTCTTTAGCAGTGATAAGATGCTCAGAAACTTCAACAAAACATAAATCTAACTAATACCAAAGGCACCCAATCCATGTTCCTTACAAGACTATAGGCTGATATCTTATTGTAATTGTAACATCATATACAAGAGAATAACTAAGCTTATTGCTTTAAGACAAGTGTGTTGAAAAATCTCATCATTGATACTCAAAGAGCTTGTATTTCTAGTAGACTAATTAGAGATAATATTCTACTTGCACAAAAACTGTTCAAAGGATATGGAAGGGTAAATTCAACCAAAAACTGTTGTATTAAGGTGGATTTTCACAAAACCTTTGACTCAAAATAGTAGAATTGCACAATACACATTTTGGAAGCATTCAGATTCCCTAATTTGTTTGTTAACTGGATCTATCGAAGCATCTCAACCACCTCTTATGGAGTTCTTGTGAATGGAGAACCAACAACCTTGTTCAAGGGAGGAAAAGGGTTGAGACAAGGAGATCCCATTTTCCCTTGTCTCTTTATTCTTTGCATGGAATCTCTCCCCAGACTTTTACACCATTATATTAAGCTTTATAGGAACTTCAGGTTTCACACCAAGTGTAAGAAATTGAATGTCTCATGTATAGCATTTGCAGATGACTTGCTACTATTCTCTAAGGCAGATGATAAATCAATATCCATTCTCATGTCAGCCCATCAAAATTTCAAAATGATGTCTGGTTTGGGTGTGAACAAGAGTAAGAGTTTTCTAACGGTGTCTGTTGGAGCTAAAAACCTGGGGCCTTGGCTTTCAACAATCACGTCTTCCTATAGGAGAATTTCCATTTACATAATTGGGATTACCAATAACCACAAGGAGGCTAAAGCATAGGGATTGCGTGCCACTGCTAAAGAAAACCAAAAGAAAAATAGTCACTGGAGTAATAGATCACTCTCCCATACTGGTAGAGTCTTAGCTCATTAATTTTGTTCTTCGCGCCCTGCACATCTATTGGACTACTTACATCGCCCTTTCCAAAGGGTTGATCAGGATATTGAACGTATGCTAAGGAATTTCCTATGGTCTAGTAAGGCCTCTAAGAAATCTCACTGTAATGTGAAGTGGACTGAAGTGTGCCAAGCTAAAACTAAATGGGGGGCTTGGTATAAAATCAGTCTCATTTGTCCACAAAGTCTTACCAGTCAAACGATTATAGGGGATCACTAATGATAGAGAAGTCCTATGTGTTAGGTGGATCTACCAATACTATCGCAAGGGGAATAGCTTGTGGGGATTGGAATGCAAAACCACTTCATCATGGTTAATTTTTCGACTCCTAAAGCTGAGAGAACCACTCTCTCCATTAATAGCTTGTAGAATAAGGTATAGGAAAGAAGCTTATTTCTAGTTCGATAATTGGTACAAACTAGGTCTTCTATATAAGACGGAACTAGCTCAAAGCTTAAGTAATCTATTCCACTCAAATGCTAATGTGAGCTTAATAGTAGGGAATGACAACTGGTTAATCAATTCCTCTTTGGTATTAAACGGGTATGTGGAAGATGTTTACATCTGGTTGAATCACCCATCAGGTTCATTCACTAATGCTTCCTGTTCAAGGCATTCCATTCTTGTGTTATTCAATTGCCTTGGCATATAACAATATGGTGCAAGCAAGTCCTACCTATAAGTTCCTTCCACATGTGGTTGGCGTACCAAGAGAAACTGGCAACCTTGGATAAGCTGAAGTTCCTGAATAACCCCCCCACTTCCTGTTACCTATGCAGCATGGAGAATTAATCCATTTCCCATTTATTTTTTAACTTTGATTACTTGTCATTAATTTGGAATAACATACAAGTCTATGCAGATCTATGAGAAGAAGCATATCTTACTTGATGCTACTCAAGATAATAGAGGAAGGTATAGGGCCTACGACAGCTGACAGAACCATTTCAAACATTGCATTTTATAAGCTCTATTTACTACATTTAGAAACAATGGAATGCTTGACTATTTCGAGGACTCAGGCATATAAGGGAGAAGGTGTTGAGGAAGCTAATTTTAGGCATAAGAGAGCAAATTCTTACTAACCAGCTTCAAACAATTTGGCAGTCCTGAGCTAGCTAGCTCCTGGAATCTGTAAAAACAAGACTCTCCAGGCTCTCCTTGCAAGCAGATAAAGATTTTAGGGGCAAGGTTACTACAGTGAAAGGATTTAGTGTAGTGTTATCCAGCTTATCCCTAGAAGTATGTCTTAGTTTTACTGCCATTATGTGTATAATGGACTGGCAACCTTTTGACTTCAAGATAGAACTCGTTAATATGTTGTACCAATTATATTATTCTTTTGGAATATATTTTCTCTGCCTCCTTGCGGCTCTTCAATAATTTAGAAGTTTTGATCATAATCCACAGGCACAGTACCTGCTAAACTTCTCTTGCAGCTAGCTACAGCATTCCAAGAGGGTGGGTTACGAAGCCGGAATGGAACTATTTGTTACAAAGACCATCTAAGCAAAAGCAATGTTCCTATACTAGCAGTTGCTGGAGATCATGATCTCATTTGTCCGCCCGTAGCAGTATATGGTAATGTCTAGTCATGTGATTTTTGATTGATTTTCATCTGCAATCTAATTCTCTTTCCCGCCATTACAATGGAGCAGATACAATAAAGACCATCCCTGAGCATTTGGTTACTTATAAAGTCTTTGGAAAGTCTGGTGGTCTACATTATGCTCATTATGATGTTGTGGGAGGTCGACAGGTATGAGCTAATATGATGGTTTTGAAAGATGTAGATTTTTTGTTTCTTTTTCCTTTCCCTTCACAATTCTTAGGGCATCAAAAAGAGACAACAAAAAGAGATGTGATTGAACCACATCTAGTTGCATACTCAGCAAGCTAGGAAAATGTAGAACTTGATTTATGAGCAACAATTTTATACATCATATCACTCATTCCACGAAATAGTAACCAATTTTTTTCGACAGGCTGCACACCAGGTATATCCGTGCATAGTCAATTTCCTCAACACTCACGATGTTTGACTTGATTTGAGCATACTCAACTTTAGCTGCCTGGCTTCTTACCATGAAGGAAAAGTTGGTGACAGATCAATTGCTTCGTAAATTCTCATAAAAGGAATCAGGCTCGGTTTGTATATATTGTAGTGCCTGTATATGTTCTTGTTGTATTTACAGTACGTAAAGAAAATAGCAAACGTAGCAGTAGAGGGGAATAGCAGTCCGAAACAAATATATAATCATTGAGGAACTGATATCAATTGTTTTCAGAGCAGGTATTGCTTGTAGAATCAGTATTGTTTGGAAAATGGTTGGAAGAGGCTATTTTCTGTATCAGATGAACAAGATTTTTGCACCTCATTGTGTAGCCGTGATAAGAAATTCGATCTTACCACTCTCCAGTAATCAGAATAAGCAACACTCCTTTTCCATCCCCTGAAATATGGATAGTTTGGAATTGATCGAGTAATAATATTAACATACTCATTTGACATATCAAGGCATTGCAAAAATTTTCCTCTATTGACCCTGTGACCAATGCCACTTGAAACGACTGGCTTTAGTCGCTTTGATGAATAACCTGAGGCTCGATAGAGTCAATGAGAAAAATAGTACATCTCATCTAATCCAAAAAAGCCTTTTCATTTTGTTATTTGGTTTTTTATTTGGAATTCGTTATGGAGCAAATTTCCCATCTTATTTTTGTGGGAGTTGAACATAAAACATAAACTAAAGAGAGGGGTCGAATCTAATTTGGGGATGTTAAAGTGGTACGAAAAGAATTTAAGTTTGAGTTTGGAACTATATGTTTACTTGAAGAGTCTAATCATAATTAATTGTAAAGTTTAAGGGTTAAATACCAAATAAGTTCTTGATGTTCCTGATTTATCTATATTTTATATGTTACTAAGGTTAAATAAGTTGTAATTTGGTATCTTTATAGCATATTTTATATAGATTATAAGAAGTTTTCTTAGGTGTAGTTTATTATTTTATAGGTAATAATTTTGATAAGAAATCTTAGAATTGAGTACTACTTTCTCCATAATTGTCCAATTGAGGATATTTAGGATGGAAGCTAACAATATAGTCAAACTTTTTTGAAAACATGGGAGATTAATTCCAGTCCGAACATATTAAAAATAAGAGAATTATCTAGCAGAGGTCAAATTGGTCAAAGGAGACAAGCACATGTCTTTTGCAAGGTTCAAGAGCCAAATAATTAGTAGCCAACCAATGTTGGCATTGGAGGTTAGTTCAAGTTTGAACATGTTAAAAATGAGAGAATTATCTAGCAAAGGTCAAATTGGCCAAAGGAGACAAGAGCTTATCTTTTGCAAGGTTCAAGAACTAGTAGCCAACTAATGTTGGTTACAACATGGTGTTAGGTACCAATCTTAAAATGGATGGGAGAAATTGAGAAACAAAATCTAAGCAGTTTTGAATTTTAATTTAGTGTCAAATGCTAGACTTGTCATGGTATTTATGCAAGAAGTTCTAAAAGTTAACCAGGGTTGATGTTGGAAGCTAGTTCAATGTTGGTTATTATGCACAATTTTTGAGGACATGTTAAATCACAATTTTAAGCAACTTAGAACTATTTTGTAACCTTAATTATAAATGTTATCATTAGGTTTAACCTAGGAATTTTTAGAGGGTGTTTGGCAACCACTTTACTTTAGTTTTCATAGTTTGATTCTTTTTTTAACATCGAAGGGGCATTAAAAGCAAGATTGGAGGAGACTGTGACAATATCTTTAATCTTTTTTCTTTTCTTACGATAAGATTGATTTGTTTGTGTTTTTTTTCATATTTAGTAGCTAAAAACCTTAGGGTTAGGGATATAACTTGTAATAGAATATTCTTAATTATCATTATATAATTTGATTATTTGTATGTTGAATTTATTCTCCTTACTCTTAATTGTTGAGTTTGTGATTGGTCATCACAGATTCAATCTTGGGTATTATATGGAGGACTGTGAGGTGAAGTATGATCTATTCACTAAGAGAATAAACACCTTAGATATAAAGATAATGATATTCTAGAATTTTGTGATAACCAAAATAGATTAACTATTCTTAAGGAATTTGATTATATTGAATTGCAAATCGAGACGTGATAATTACTTAGTTGAATATACATGTATAGTTCAAAAGAGGGCAAAAATACTTTAGGCTAATTGTTATTTCAACTTACATAATAAATCTTGTAAGATAATTGTAATTATAGATAAGTGAAACATGAAGCCTTAATGTTTATCTTATTTATTTCTCGTCACTAATTTAGTTGTATCATTTTTGTTAGTTTAGTAGTTTCATTATCTTTTATTAAATTTCATTTCTTAGTTTATTGCTTACTAAATTTAATAGGTATAGTGATATAGTTCATATGAGATTAATAGTTTAGATCTACTTTAGTTTTAATAACCAGCTACAATTGACTTTATATACTTACATATAGATTATAGATCAAGTTTTTAGTTTCATTATCAAGGACATATACAATTGTTATTTTTGTTAACATCAATTTTTATTTTATTTTATTTCACTTTTGTTTACTTTCATTTGTTTTAGGTAGTTGAGGTAGGATAGGAGATATAGGAAAGACAACTTGGACAACCTATTTCAATTTAATCTTGAAACTGAGTGGACCTATAGAAAAAATAGAGCTAAAAGGATAGAAGATATAGTTGTACATCAAGATAATATTGTTGTTGTTATGGAGCAACAATAACCAAAAAAAAATGTGTATGTAGGACATCCAGTTACCCATCATAAATGCAAACCTCTCATGCGTTAGATACATCAACGAGAAATTATAAGCTAAAATAAGTACATCTTTACTTGCTATTGACCTTTAGTGGATCATAGGGTGAAGATGCAATCAAATTCAATGAGTTCTATTTAGTATCCTAACACTTCCATTGAATGGACTTACATAAGGTGAGTTTTGGATGAGGTTTTTCCTTTATTGCATAAGAGATCGAGTAAGGAAATGATTAATTTCAATAAAGGTATATGATTTTAAGGAGTGAGGTCAGGTTTGTGATGCCTTTATATTGAGATTTTTTTTCTTTCATATAAGACCACCAAGCTGAGGATGTAGATTCAGAGCTTTTTATAGGAGGGAGAAGCATTCCACGAAGCTTGGGGGATATATAGAACTATACTTTGCTAGTGTCCACATCATCAATATTCTTTGTAGTTAGTGATGTTGTTCTTTTATAAGGGCCTTACACTTACATTTCAAACTTTAGTTGATACTACATTTAAAGGGACTATATATATAACAACTATCGAGGACATAAAAGAGATCATCAAGACCTTGACAAGGAATTTGTCAACCAAATTAATAATGGGAAGTCAAAATCTTCCCTTTATAAAGTTCAAGCATCTTCAGATTTAGCATCACGAGTAATAAGCCTTTCAAAACATATGAAGATGTTTATGAACTAAGACATGGGAAATAGAGAAATGTGTTACTACTGTTGCATGTATGAGTATCTTTCCTCTAATGCATTAATGTTAAGCCATTCTTGAATTATAGTAAGGAAGAAAACTATGAAACAATTTATGGAGGAAAAGAAACTATAAGGAATGATCTCTTTTTAATACTTAAAATTTAAGATAGAGGAATCACCCAAAATTTTCACGAAATAAGCAAGGATTTGGAGTAGGTAGACTTATAAGACCACATGGATTTTAAAATAGACCTTAAATTTAATATCCATCACTATCACTAACCAATGGTGTTGGCCCTGATTTTTTTTATGAATAAGCATGATTTAAAATTGATTTCAAGGTTTTGATAGAGAAGTTATTTATCAGGAGTGTTTAATTATGTTAAAGTGTGAAAGAAAATATGACAGGGGTTAGTGAAAGTATTAAAGTAGTAAACGAGTGTGAGGGCAACTTTAGCAAGCCACATAAGTCTAGAAACCATAAGGCATTAAAGGAAGGACAAGGTGGACTTTTATAAGTCATTAAGGGTAAGATGAGAAGAAAGAAGTGTTGTTTCCTTCCTTAAGAAGGAGAAAAATGAAAATGGAAGAGGAAAAGTGAAATAACAAATCAAAGAGAAAGAGAAAGAGAGATTTTGGTGGTTGAGAGGAAGGAAGAAAGTTGAGCTAGGGTTTCTTTTTTTTTAAAGCTTTCTAGAGAGATTTAGAGGTTTTGCAAGAAGGAAAAAAGGTAGAGAAAATCAAGAGCTTTCTTTTGAACCAAGCATCTCTTCTTTTGGTGAAGATCTAAGGTAAGAGCATTTTAATGCTTTAGATATGGGAAGGGTTTTGGTTCATGAAGCTTAGAAAATACATGGGTTTAATTTTTCTAGAACCATCTTGTGGAACATACTTTGTGGGTTTCCATTTTAGCAACCCTATTGAAGTTGGAAATTTTTGTCTATGAAAAGGGAATCAAGAAAGACAAGAGGAGCAAGAGGAGAGGCACATTTGAGCAAGCCACAGTCAAGGACTTCAAGGTGGGTTTCACTTTTATAGTTAAGTAATAAGCCAATAAAGTTTCTGTCAATAAATCACAGTAAAGGATTTTTCAACTACCTCATTCATGTGCATTTAATGTTTTCTAAATGCTGTAAGATTGTGTCACATGATTATACATGATTTGTATGATGATTCATGAAAAGTTGTTTTTAAAATGATTCTTTGAAAAGATGCATGATTTTGAAACCATACTTTTGGAAATGGTTTAAGATATAACAGGTATACGAAAAAGCAAGTTTTTAAGAGAAGGGCCATTTTAGCTATCAAGCTTACAAGATCATGAAATATGTGTTGTGTGGGTTTGTAGTGGTCCCCTAAGTTATGTCGCGTGCACATTGACAAAGTTAAAGGCTTCTCCCGCCTGGCCGCTAGTGGCATGGAGCTCCTTCAAGGACTCCCATAAGTTTACGGCTACGCAAGACCATTATGTGGAAATGTGTAGTACGTTCTGTTTTGGATCCACCCGAACCATCTGATATGTTTATGTGTTCATGACCAGTTGATATCAGTGATGCATTCATGACTGCATTCACATGATTTACTATATGGAAAATGTTTGAAAAATGCTTTTGTTTATTGTAATCTATAAAATTGTTACCCACGAGCCTTTGAGATCACCTCCACTTTCCTCCCCATAAGCAGGTGATAAGCAAGAGATTGAGTAAACAAGGGCTAAGGCATCACTCCACTTTTGAAATGTTGATGTAATTTAAACAAATATAGTAAAACAAGGCTTTAATTGCATTTTGAGCAATTTATTGTTCACAGATCTTTTGTATCTTGGAATATTCTTGAAACATTTATGTATTGGGGGCTTGAAATGCCCATTAAAGCTTTGTAAAACTACGATCTTTTGATACTGATGAATTATGATTTTGTTTTTGCCCATGATACTCAAGGTTACGTAGGGGGAACAAAACGTGTGTACTAAAATTAAGGATATTCTGGGATAATGTGAGCTGAATTAAGCA
>JANIPM010000006.1:50058560-50073716 GCA_027478405.1 Erythroxylum cassinoides
GTTTTCTTCTCCTTTCCCACCAAAGGATCTTGTTAACCAAGTTGTCCAAGAAGAACAAGTGGTAGATCGGATTGGTCGAGGATACAATATCAAGAAGAGGATACAATAACGAGAAGAGGATACATCACTTAGGAGAGGATACATTACCAAGGATAGCATATAACAACGAGGAGTTAAAGTTGTAGCGAAGGAGTCGATAATAATTTTCATCTTGTGTTTATGCAAATGTTTATCCTTATACCATATCATGTGTGGCTATGCATGTTGATTTGGTTATATTGCTTCCGCTGCAATTTTGATTTCTAAAATGTTTTAAAATCTACCGTTTTATCCAAATCATACATGCTTTATTTTTCCAAGCCAACAATTAATTGATTCCATTAAAAGATTGAGGTATTAAATTAAAAGGTACATTTGGACTAGGAAAATTGTCAAGTGACAAGTTAAGTTGGTACATAAAAATTAGTATGATTAAGCAAGCCTATGAATTATTGACATTTGGCATCATTCAATGTGTGACGTTTGGCAGCATAATATGAGGACAAGTGGCATCATTCATTACGTGACAAATGGCCTGACATGTTGGAGACATTTGGCAGTTTACATGGAGGGCAAATGGGCATTATGCATCGGAGACATGTGTTAATGTTTAATGAAGACATCTAGCAGCTTAGGTGTCAAACCTTTACAATGAAACTTCAGTCTTCATTTGACTCTCTTCTCTCCACCGAAATGATCTCTCTTCCTTACTCTGAATTTTACTTTGATTTTGTTGTACTATCACGTTAAACTCCTTGCCATAAGCTGCATGAAGAAACTATCTCATGCTATTTTCTAGGTTGATGTACTTTGAGTGTTAAAATCACACTGCATCTATCTTGATTTTGGAAGTGTATTAGTTGCTTCAAAGGGGTTGTAATAGTTAGTTCTTTGGAGTTGAATTTGATGTTTAAAGAGGTAAGGGAATACTAAACTTGATTCCATGTTAGAATATGTATTGTTTGATGTTTGAAGTGGATAAAATGTGTACTGAATTAATGAAGAATTGAGGTTAGAAACTTGATACATGCTGGATACTTGTTAGAAGGAGTGCTTCCACTGAATAGGCATTGGTATGTTAACCATATCTTGACCTATAGGTATCAAAGTTGGATTATTTTAAATTTAGATTAAAGTAGATATATATATCTACAAATTTCATGAATGAATCAAATTTGATTTCTGTCACTATAGGTTTTGAAATTTGGCTCAAAATTGAGTTCTGGTTCTTGTCCATGGTCGAAAACAGTATGTAGTATTTTAAGTATAAATCTTAGAATAATGAACCAAATTGCATTAACTTTATTTCGTTTGAAAATTAATACATATAGGAACATTTTTTTTAGAAGAACATCTTGTCTAAAAACGACATGTTCTAGGTCAGAATGGCCATACAAAATTGATCCAAAAACTTGTCCTGTGAAAATAGCAGTTTGAAGGTTTCGGGTCACTTATCCCAAAATTGTGGGAAATGGTTAGGATGGTGAAAAACATGGGGTTGTGTGAAATTGATGAACTATATAAGATTTAGTTAATTTATTTGGTACAATAGGACTTAAATGGACTTGTTTAATATGTGTTTGAACTTAAATTGGTATTCGATGTAAATGAGTAATAGTTAGTTTAATTATGCATTATTATTTAAGATGATAATGTAAAGGATGTATGGTTTAATAATGATGAATGCAATGCTGAATTGCTTGGTGTGATCATGAATGAATGAGTTCCAAAGGCTTATGTATTATGAATTGGCTATAGACGTTTGTGAATTAGGAATTTCAGCGATAATATTGTGATAAAACCATCAATGTCCAAGGAGATTGATATTTGGGATTGTGTTAAAGTGCTTCCTATTTATGATGACTCAATACCTTTATTGATATATTATTACACATACTTGTAATTGTATGACATATGAACCTGTTTTATTTTAAAACTATTAAGTCCTAGTCGTGGGTAAATAGGCATGCCTAGAAGGGTCTGCAACTACTCTTGTGACACTTCACTGTCTTCTGTTATTGGCACTTCGGTGTCTCCTGTTATTGAGGCATAAGTCTCTCTTGTTCTATGATACCAATCACGGTATCTCTTATATTACTCCCGTTACCCACTTATGTAAAACAGATTAGCTATGTAACTTGCTTTGTATTTTGATACATTTTTAGTTTTGATATAAACAAAGTCTGTTCTGGTCAAATCATATTCTAATCTGAAGGGTTTATACCCTATTCTGATATTTAGTTTTAACATTTGTACATTCTGATATGAGACTTAAATGATTTGCTTCAACATGAGAAATATTCTGTATTGATAAACTATATTCAGTTTTGAAATACATTGTATTTGAATTCTGATATTGGTGAGTTTTGCTCTGGAACAAATATATATTATGTTCTACTATGTTATATTATGTTCTATGATTCATGATATTTGGATTGCTTTTGAATATGTGAATATTTAGAGATAATTTTCATTATGTATCCTGTTTAATTATTTCCCACTAAGCTATATGCTTAGTACAATGGATTTACCCCGTGTAGGTTCAGATGGAAGGGTAAAGACTGGGACAAAGACAACTACAGTGGCCAATAAAGAGTGTGTTTTATTGTGAATAATGTTCTATTTGTTGATGTTACTGACTTGTACTCAATATGATGAGACAGTTTGTATTTTCCATATATGGTTTGCAATATTTATAAATAAGAAGAAATTTGGATTTCAAGGCATGTAATATGATTTGTGTTATGTCACTACATTATGTATTGTATGTTTAAAACATAATGAAATGTAATGTAATATATGGTGCTTGAGTTTCTAAGAATGCTTGGAATTGTTGGTATAATATGTTTTGGGTGTTGTTATGTGTGGCATCTGCATATCCTCCCATGGGGTATGTGGGTGTTACAGTTGAAGCATTTTTTCGAGAAAGACTCATGGAAGGCTAGACATCCTGAAGGTAGTTAGGAGGTGGCATCAACGTCGACGACCCGATTTAAATGTATTTATTCGTTTTGTTGTTTCTTTCTCTCATTAGGTATTGATTATGCTATCTTATGTTAATTGATTTGGGTATGGATAATCAAATTTTGGTTATTGTTCAGTTATTTATATATAAACCCATTGGGTATTATGAAAAGATCATTTTAATATGTTAATTGAATAATTTAATTGCAAACCCATTGCTAGAATTTCGATATAATCCGTAATTGTTATGTTGAAATTCAAGTGTAGTGACTAATGATTTGTAATCATTAGGGATATCATGACCTAGGTTAAATGACACATCATATGTAGTTATTGTCTTGATTAATCGGTTTTCCTAATTTGTAATGCTACTGCCTAATTAAATCTAGAGATCATATCCTAGGTTATTCAGTGGCTAGGTTTAATTAATAATCGTATGTTGATTAAACAAAACCTAAGGGAAAACTCGAGTTAATTATTAAACCACGATTAATAGTTGCGAGGAGATGTTTAAGAGCAACAAATCAAAGAAATATACTTAATTCGGGTATAGGTTGAGATTGAACCATACAACTGGGTCCCTACCGAATTTTCCATTTTTATCATTTTTCGTATGTTTTCTTTAATTTTTTATTAGTCTAGTTTCATGTTATTTTCTAAATCCAAAACCCCCTAAAACTTAAATACCGATTAATTTCATTTCAACAAGTTTACACACACTCTTTATATGATCGACCTAGACTCACCACTGATATAGTCATAGTCTAGTTATTTTATTTTGACTAGCATTACGAAGCGCTATGAAGTTTGGCATCGTTGTTGAGGAGTGAGGTGTTTTTGTTTTTGTTTGTGATTTTAACTGGTGTTTTGTATATATTTTCATAATTGGTTTCTTTCAATTATTTCGTGATCCTTTCTTTATTTTGTTTCGTGTTTACGATTTATAAAAAAATTGAAATGGACAGAAGTAATTTCTTTTATAACTCATATTCTCAATCCTATAATAATGTTTGGACTGATCAACCTAACTTTTGTTATGGATGGGATAATCATCAAAATTAATTCCATGATAGTTTCTAGGACACACAACAATTCCCGTGTGGACCAGAACCTTCTTGTCAAAACTCAGGTACATCTCTGGAAGAATTGATGAATGTTGTGATTGCTAACAATCTCTAATTTCAACAGAGCCTACAATAGCAGTTACAACAGTTCTAGTAGGAAATGGGCATATAACATCCAGAAACTAGAACATGGCAAGACAAATTAAAGAGGAGAAGTCATATCAACCTGAGGTATACCTAAAGGAAGTTAGTGTGGAATCCTTACAGAATGATGAGGAGCTTGAGAATTTTAAGAGTAATACTCAAAAAATTGCTTGTGCCGAAGAAGTTGAGGAGGAGCTTGCAGTAGAATATGATACGTCATTTGGATCAAAGGTAAGTACTAAGTCCGTAATTATTTCGAGACTAACCCTTCACCTTTACCTAGTAGGCTGGAAAAATTAAACGAAGAAGAAAAAATGAAGAGTCATTTGAATTATTTCAAGAGAGTGAGGACTCAGTAAAGATAAAGAATCTGATGATAAGGAGGATGCTGGAGATGAACAATTATCAACTAAGGCCTTATCTAGAAGAACCTCACTAGGACGAATCCCATATGTCACCACAAGATCACAATTTTTTCACGTGAGGAAAGTATGGAATCGAGCCAGCCCTTAAATAAAGACGCTTATTGGGAGGCAAACCAAAGGTGGTAAATTCTTTTCTTTACATTTTCGTATTTCTTTTTATATGCTTGTGTGTACTTTGTTGGTTTGTTTCTTACTTGTTTTAAGTTTTCAATCAAAATGAGAGAAAGAATAAAACAATTAAAACAAACATTTTCACTTTTTCTGTTCATTCTAGGATTATATAGTCATGATTATAATTTGAATTGACTAGAGTATTTCATAGAAACTTTAGCATTTAGTTTTACTCTTATGATTGATCGATATGCATTATCTTTTGAAGAGTAGTGACTAGTGGTAGGCAAAGCTGGTGAGATTTCGAGCCTTATTAAACTGACAACTTCATTTCAGTCTTATTGTCTTTTGATAATGTATGACATTCAAGACATGTACATCCTAATTTTGCTTTGAATTTTTTTTCGACACCACATTTGTATCATATGCATTAACATGAAAATGATTAGGGATTCTTTGTTTCATAAGCTATATTAGCCAAATAACCTACCCTATTGACATGGTTTTTCCCTTGTTAACCCCCTTTGAGCTTTATACCTTTCTTTTTGTATAAACCACATTGTATGCTTTTAAACTTAACCAAATGTCCTACCCAAGCCATAAAGCTAGTGGAACATTTGTGATTGTTGAGTTTGTGAATGTACAAAATTCTAATTATGGGGATGTACATATGTGATGGTTGGTTATAATGTTAGGATGTTATTTTATATCTTATCATTGAAATTCCCAAGTTAATGTAGATTCTTTTAATGTAAAAAAAGAAAGAAAGGAAAAGAAAGAAAAGAGAGAAGCACAAGAAAAGAAAAAAGAAAAAAGAAAGAAAAAAAGAGTTTGCATAAATTTATCGAGGAGGAAGTGCATATAAGTTTGCAAAGTTATTCATAATTAATGCATCTTCCTAAAGTTGTAATGAATGTGTTATTTGATTATGTTGAACATGAGGTAGATGTTGGCTTATAAGGTTCACACTTGTGGTTTCAATGTATTATTGGCATAAATTGTATGAGTGATTCCTTCAAATTGGTATATACTTCATATGGTTTGTGTGAGAGAGTTGAATTGGGTTGTGAAATATAAATGTTGAATTCGTCATAGCTGACGGTACCCAATTTTTTATAAGCGTTAACTTATACACTTGATGTCACGTTGAGTGTTGCTTTGTTTCACTAGCTTAATGGCTTTCATGCTACTTGACCGAAACACATCTCACCTTACCTTGCCCACATTATAACCTTAAAAAATCCTTTGATTTATGATTTTATATGTGAACATTAGTGGTGAAGAAATGAAATGATATGCAAAGTTATGGATTGTCATGATTATAGATGGTGTTGATTGTACCCATAGATATATTTTAATTAAACACATTTTTTGAGTCTACCATTAGATTGCTCAGTTTTTAGAGGTATTGAACATTGATTGATCATGAGTAAGAGCTTAGAATGTTAAGTTCTTGCTATTATTTTTTAAAGTCATTCATCTTTGTTTATGATTATGTATTCTCAGAAAATACGAGAAATGAGTAAATGTTGTTTTGGGTCTATGAGCCTAATTTTGATGTTTTGCCTAAGGACGATCAAAGTCTAAGTGTGGGAGAATTTGCTAAGTGAAAATTATAACATATTTTACATTGTTCTAAATCTTTAACATGGCACATTTGGGCAAAAATTGTTGCATTTTATTATTAACAACTCAAGTTGCTTAGTTTCATATTTTATCTAAAAAGAGATTAAATCTTGTTAAATATTTTCTGTAGACTTGATGGAGCTTGAAGAAATAAAATGCATCAGCCAAGACTCAACTCATGTGTACATTGGATGCATGCATGGTGAAGAAATGACCATGAGAACAAAACGTATATAGCTTACAGGTGAAATGATGTGCAATGTGGAGGAGGACACAACCAAAAGTGCAATTCAAGTAATGGCCCCATGCACGTGAATAAAATGCAATGGCCCACACACAACATGCGCCAAAATGACAGCGTAGGAAGGATGTCCCAAGAGCACATAACGCAGTACAGGAGGATGTTTGGCAAGTAGCAAAAAAATTTTTATTAGAGGCAAGGGTTCTATATAGGTTGTAAAAGAAACGCGAATAGGAGCAGTGGACAAAAAGTTTATTTGTCACATCACATATAGTAGTGTGGTTGGGAGAAACAGAACATTACCAAGAAGGGGGGAGAAATAAAGAGCATAAAGGGGTCTTCGGAGGACACAATATTTGTGGGGGCTTAAGCATTTTTTCAGGAAGACCTATGGAAGGCTAGACATTCCAACATCAGTTCGGAGGTGACATCAACGTTGATGACTCGAGTTAAGTGTATTTCTTTGTTTTTGTTATTTCTTTCTCTCATTAGGAATTGATTCTATTATCTTATATTAATTGATTTAGATATAGATAATCGGATTTTCGTTATTATTCAGTTATTTGTGTATGAACTCGTTGGGCATTATGAAAAGATGATTTTAATGCATTCATTGAATCGTTTAATTGTAAACCCATTGCTAGAATTTTGATATAATTCATAATTGTTATATTGAAATTCATGTGTAGCGACTAATAATTCGTAATTATTAAGGATAACATTACCTAAGTTAAACGATGTATCATATATGGTTGTTGCCTTGATTAATCGATTTTCCTAATTCATAATGTTATTGTCTAATTAAATCTAGAGATCATATCCTATGTTATTCAGTGATTAGGTTTGATTAACGATCATATCTTGATTAAACAAAACTTAAGGGAAAACTCAGATTAATTATTAACCTATAATTAATAGTTGCTAGGAGAGGATTAAGAACAAAAAATCAAAGAAATATACTTAATTAGGGTGTAGGTAAAGATTGAACCAAAGAACTAGGTCCTAAATGAATTTCCAACTTCTATCATTTTTCGTATGTTTTCTTTAATTTGTTTTTGTTAGTTTAGTTTCATGTTATTTTCTAAATCCAAAACCCCCTAAAACCTAAACACCGATTAATTTCATTTCAACAACTTTACACACACTCTCTGTGGGATTGACTTAGACTCACCAATGCTATAGTAATAGTCTAGTTATTTTATTTTTACTAGTGTTACGATGCACTGTCAGAAATTTAGCTTCAAATGTCACAATAGATGTAGCAAGATAAAGTTATAACATCATTAACATTTTTTAATTACTTGTTGCTACTGTGAAGAGTTGATTCCTTATCCATTAATCTACTGCTAGATACTTTAAAGAGCATCAACCAACTTTCTAGCTTATCTTTAAACCCCTGTAATAGCTCATATTTCTTATTAGTAGGAGTCAATCTTACAGTGGGAATCAAAGCCATTGGAATGGCCACCCTTAGGAGAACTTACAACTGAAGTATCATAGGGTCCACAGTAATTCTAGGAAAATTAAAACTATGGATGGTCAACCTCTAATAGACTTAATCAATAAAAGAATCAACAGTTGGAACAATAGATTTCTCACTTAAGGTGGAAGGCTCTAGTTAGTGATATCTATCTTAAATAACTTACCAACTTATGAGATTTCTCATATTACTCTCCCTAAAAGCATATTGAAGTCTATAGACAAAAAAACTAAGGGAGTTTTTATGGAGTGGATTAAGCAGTCAAAAAAGAATTCCTAGGGTATGATCATTGGCATCCAAAGGGACCACTTTGCAAACTAGAGAACGTCAATAACTAAGACTCTTAATCCTGCACAAAACCAAGGCGAAGGAACTGATCATAAAAAA
This sequence comes from Erythroxylum cassinoides, assembly GCA_027478405.1. Lineage (NCBI taxonomy): Eukaryota > Viridiplantae > Streptophyta > Magnoliopsida > Malpighiales > Erythroxylaceae > Erythroxylum > Erythroxylum cassinoides. The sequence continues at coordinate 50,067,042 of JANIPM010000006.1, forward strand.
TCAATAGGGCTCCTTTTCATTTCAGTAAGGATAAAAATATAATTACCAACAACTTTCTAGACTATCAACTTGACTCACTAAAATAGACCAAGTGTAGTGGATAGAAGATAAATTCCTATGCTTTTCCACTAAGTCTTGTAAATCCCTATGCTTTTCCACTAAGTCTTGTAAGATATTTCTTTTGTCCTTAGTTTCACAAAAAATGTCTTGGTTCCATCTGGTTTAAGATAAAGATATTAGGACAACATATGCTTTTTTGGCTAATTATTGGTGGAAGAATCTCTACAAAAGGCAACATCAGATTTAGAATTATATCCTTACATTATGAATTATGTGCTTGATAAACTGAAAGTATTGATCACCTATACTTTAATGTGACTCTAAATATGGGACAAAGTAACTTCCTTATTAAATTTCTATTGCTCTGCAAATGAATGGACAACAACTGTGAATTAGGCCTTGCAAACTAAAATGAAATGTGTCGTTGATTATATGCAATTCAAGATTACTTTAGCAAATGTGCGTCACAACTTATGGAAGAAGAGGAATTATAGGATTCATGGAAAAGATACAACAGCTTATGAGGAGCTATTCCATAAAACAATAATGCCAATTAGAGTCACAACTTTGGCAAGGGTATTACAATATAAACTTTCTCAAAGAATGAAGAAGAGATGACACTTATAAACAACTTGTTTCTTATATATTCACTTTGGTGGTCTCTATAAGATCGTAAGCTAATAGAGCAAGATAGCTAAAGGGATTTCCATCTCCTCCAGGTGTCGCCCATAGTTTTGTAATCCTCTTTTTATTAATGCATTCATTACCTAACTTTCAATAAAAAGAAATAATTCCATTTTTTAGGTGTATGGTGATATTTAACATATGCCATAAGTTTTTAAACCCCTAGTGTCCTTAGTAAAGGAGTTATAGTCTCCTTAGAGTTTAGTTAAATGCTACACATAAACATTGTTCTATATTCATTAGGTAACTTAATAAATAATAATATAGGTTTCAAGCCTCAATTGAATTACAAAAAATTAAAACATATAAAATCTCTTAAATAAATTATAATACAAATAAAACAATGAAAATTCTATTATACCTCATTCATCAGATTTAAATATATTAATCTAATAATTTTCCTTATAAGATATCACTTTCACACAAGTGTTTGAAATTTAGGTAAGGTACTCCCATCATCTTCTTATGAAATTAAAATTACCATATGCTTGGAAATCATCTAATCTCTGCTACTTCAATAAACATGTACTAGTAAAATTCAAAAGGACTTTGAATAGGATTGTAATAAAGCCAAAGGGATAACTAGGCTAACAAAGAATAGGGAATAGAAGAACAAAAATATTTATTATTATTATAGCAAGGGTAAATAAATCAACGGATATATCTATGAATTTCTCCATTTTCTCTTCATATCTTTGTAAAAACCCTTTTCCTTCATTCTTTTCAAGCATAAGGATCCATATCATTCATTTTTCATAAAAATTTGTTTATTTTTATCTTCTTTGTGTTCTTTTTCTTTTTCTTTCTATTTTTTTCAACAAACATGAATTCTTTTTTTTTAACTTCTCTTTCTTCATATGTACCACCATCTCCCTAACACTTAATTCTTTGCATACCATACCAATAACCTTTTCAAATCATAAGCAAAAGCTCTACTAATCATAAATTAAGGTGCAATAAAGATGTAATAACTTGTTTTTCTTTTTAGGATCAAGGTTCTTCAAAAATGACTATAAAGAATAAAACTAAACTTTTATATTAAGCTTAAAGGGTTCATGATATGTGCTTAATTGATTGTATATTTATTCAATAACACTTAGTGATTAATGATACAAAAATGGTTAAGATACTTACTTTAGTTCATATATGGTTTTAGGCACAATTCGGAAGCAAAGGAGCTCAAGTAATTTGAAAGCACTATATTTGAACCTTTTACCGAAGATTCACACTCACTTGTCTTCATAGAGCAAGAAGAAGAAGATTAAAAACAAGAAGCAGACAAGAAAATGAAAAGAACATAAAGAATGGAAGCTTAGAAGAGCTAACTGCCAAACCAAATAATTGCATAACTGTGAGCATGTCTCACGGCTTTGTAATGTCTTGAATGGGAGTGAGACCACTCTCACACTCATATCACCATTTAACCCTAAGTTTTTAGTATAAAGCAAAAGGTGTTGTGACAGTTGAGAGTATGAATGTTTTGGTGTTTTCAGCTAGGAAAAGAGTGAATCTTCAAGAGAAGATGAGGAGAAGGGGCAAAGCTCCATCCATTTAGAGACCTACGGAGAACTAACATCCCGAGGTTGGTTTAGAGGTGAAATCAACGTCGAAAACTTGGTTAAGCATTTCTTCTTTATATTTGTTGTTTCTTTCTCTCTTTTGGAATTTATTGTGTTATCCTATAAAATGATTTGGGTTTTATGTATGAATGATCATATTCTTGTTATCATTCGATTCTTTGTGTATAAACCTATAGCTCGAATTTTAATATAATCTATAATTATTATATTTGAGATTCATTTGTAGTGACTAATGGTTCATAATCACTAGGGATATCATAACATAGGTTAAATGACTTGAGTGTAAGTGGTTGTTGCCTTGATTAATCGGTTTTTCTAATTCATAATGTGGTTGCTCAATTGAGTTTAAAGATCGTATCCAAGGTTATTCAGTAGTTAGGTTTAATTAACGAGAGTCTCTTGATTAAACACAACCTAAGGGAAAACTAGGGTTAATAGAGCTTACTGTTAACCCACGATTAACAGCTACTAGGAGAGGTAAAAGAATAACAATTCAATGAAGTATGTTCAACTCGGTGTAGGCCAAGATTAAACCAAAGAATTGAATTCCTAACAAATTCACCACTTTCATCATTTTTAATATTTCTTTAATTTGCTTTCATTAGTTTTGTTTTGTTTTATTTCCTTATTTTAAACCAAACCAAACCCTCCCCCAACATAACCTAAACACCGATTAATTTCATTTCGACAACTTTACATATACTCTTTGTGGGATCGACCTAAACTCACCATTGTTATAGTAGTAGGTCTACTTTCTTTTATGTAGTGTTACGACTCGCTACGTCAGTTCACTAGGGGATTAATGTATAAAGGGTAAGCAATTTAACTCAAACTCAATCCTAAATGCATTTTATCATTTTAATGCTTATACACATCTTATATATAATATCAAAAAAGATGAAATTCATTTTCTAAAAAGTATCATCATGGGTACAAAAGTCAAATCAAAGTATCATCACTTAATAAGTTTGGTTTCCTAGCATTCACAAAGTCAAGTTTCATATTACAATCCATTTGATCATATTAAAGATTTAACTTATAATAACCAATTTTGACTAACAATCATGAATAAATTATTGATATAAACCTAAAATAACTAATGATCCTAAACACAACATTAAAAAAATTAAAAATCTAAACCTAAACATGCAAAATATTTTGGTAGTTAACATATAAAACCTAAGGAAAGATCTTAGATTCACCGTTACACTTAAATGTGACTTTTTCCTTAATTTCAAACAAATTAGATAATAAAAACAAATTTGAGAAATAAGTAAGGTAGAGAAATCTTCCCTAATTATATGCATAGTTGGTGAGATAAATTCCAAGATAGTCCAAGAAAATAAATAAAATTGAAATTAGAAGAAATTTAGAATTGGGAAACTAAAATAGAAGGAAAAAAAAGTTAGAATGTTCAGCTACCTCCTAAGAAGTGCTTTTTTAAAGGTCTTTTAGTTAGACTTCCTACTCAAGCCTTTATCCTAGATCTATAATTAAAGGCTTGCTTCCACTCTTTTTTAAAATGCAAAGCTCATAAGCTCCCTCATGTTTCATTGGGAATAGGTTGCCCTATGCCCTTTTTCCTCCGTGCAAGATATATGAACCCTCTTCATTTAACTTAACCACTAATAACTCATTGAACTTCTTCTTATTGGAAAGGGGATCCTTTGATTATTTAATATTCTTTGGCATCTATGAAAGCACAAATATATCTTTCTTTCCATCCATTTCGATCCTACTCAAGTATGGAATACATGTCACATTAGTTGAGGTATCTATTACTCTAGATTGATGTATTATTTAGGTGAGACTAGCATTGGTTTGTTTTTATCTATGTTATGCTCAAACTACAAATTTAGGCTAACATTGGTTAGAGATGAGACTAACATTGATTAGCTTTTTTTTCATCACTTACCTCTTCCTCATGCTTGGCAAAACTTTGCAGTTCCTTCTCTTTAGAAACTTCAACATCGTATGTTTTTCTTCTCCTAATTGGAGTGAATAACACATTGGGTTCATCTTTATGTTACTAAGAAGTTCACCTTGTCCTTTTTTATATACCATCTCGACTATCTGGTCCAAATATATCTATAAATAATAAATCTATGCACTATTTTTATAATTTTTCATTGATTTAACACTTGAATTTCTTGAGCTTCTCTTTAATCACATTCAAATATTCCATTCCATTAAACTATGATGGTGGCAGGTGTCAAAATTGAGGTCATTGTTAGAACCGAGGTGGTCCTATGGAACTATCTACTATCTACTCAAGCTCCCTTATATCACAAATGTCAATTTCCCTATAGGAAGTCATATATTAGGCATCTTTATAGTAATATGGGGTAGGTTCCATGTTCATGCATACATGGTAAAAATGCTTATTCATGCCATAATGATAGCACTCCCCTTATAGCTTGTATCACAATTTAATAACATCTATATTTGGTTCAAAATATCAACAATTTGTGATGATAATATAAGAGATATAACATTTCTTAATATAGTATAATTATGAAAAATATTTTAATTATTTTATATTATCATGACATAATTAAAGTTAAAAGAAAACTATAATTTAAAATAATTATAATTGATTAAAATAATAAATTAAGAGATTAAAACACCTATTTTTCTCCCCAAAAGAACCCTAACTCACTACAAGAACCCTAAGCTTAAAATTAGATTCATCAATTTTATAAATTGATGAAATAATCAAATTATGCCCCTTTTTAGATAAACCTAATCAATCTTTAAAAGCACTTTGAGGGGTGTTAAGCAATTTATCATCCTAGCATCAAGCTATTTTTTTTGTAAGACCTCTCTTACAATATCTTTACTACATTAGAGTTCAACTACTAAGTTCGGGATGGATTGGTGTGGTTCCTCTATGCCTAGGACACTAAAATACCGAACTATGAATGAAGAAATGCATAGAGAAAGGCATATTTTATTGACTAGTGATTGTTTGTCCCCAATTCTTGAATAGAGGGGACACTAATATTCTTTAGTTAGCTTCTATTAATCTTAAATAACCTTCTCCAATTTTGCTACACATTATGACAATAAAAAGGAAGGTGGCTCCTATTTATCGAATGCTTTGTCTTCATTTTGCCTTTTATAACTTGTCACTTCAATACTACCAATTTAGAACAAAAGAGTTTATAGAATATCTTATTAATCCCCAATTTGAAAAAATTAAATTTGGGGATAAGGACATGAAAAACCATTTATCTTTTATTGAAGATAATGGGTATCAAATGATGAGAATGACACGTTCCATTTGGCTACTAGACACTATATTTGTGGAACTTCTAAGACATAAGTTTGACCTCTCCAACAAAGTGAGTTTCTTACTTAAACTTAGAGTTATAAAAGAGTTGGAAAGGTTCACTTTGACAACAAATGGTGGAATGGATGTGTTATAGTATAAGTCACAAAGGTATAATTATGGCAATCTATAGATGTTGATATGAAGGATTTCAAAAGAAGAAATAGGGGTTAGAGTTCTATCTTTTGAGAACTTAGGGATTGAATTTATAGTTGGCTTTGGAAATTAGGTATTTAGGTTGACATAGTTAAATAATTATGGGTTAGGAAGATTGAACAAAATCCTCACATGTACAATATCCAATTTGGAAAAAATTCTTCATAATGCTATAGAGTAGTTTTTCATTTATTGGTATTTAACTAAGAGGCAAAACTAAAAATCAAGTTTGTGTTTTATAACAAATATAAAAGACATAAATGTCCCTGAATAAAAAAAAGCATAGCTAAAAAATGTGGAACACATCAATTTAAGAACCCCCTCAAGTTAGAATTTGTAGGGAATCCAACAATCCCAAATTAACATATTGATTATGATTTCATCGACTAGTCAAAGATTTGGTGAAGATATTTACTAACTATATGGAAAAAGGAACAAATAAAGGTTGAACAAAACCTTGCTTAAAATGATCATAAAATATAGGACAATCAATATTCAAATGTTTAGTTATCTTATAAAAAATATAGTTAGTAGTAATATAAATAGTTTCTCGATTTTCATAACAAAAAGGAATGGGTTTATGTAGCATTCGCTAAAATTTAGTAAACGAGTAAGAGATTTATAAGAGTTCATAAAGACAAGAATATATGCTCTGATATTCAACAAAATGACTACAAAACTGTTGGATCGCGTACGGTCCGAGTATTCACAATACACTGTGGAAAAGACCATACAACAACATGATGTATAATCAAAAATGCCAAGGATGTACGAAAATACCTTATTTCCGTGGATAGGTTGCTTCTTTTTCGGATTCCAAGACACTGCAAACGCGAATGCCCTCTACCGGTATCCACACGAGTA
>JANIPM010000006.1:50215613-50228027 GCA_027478405.1 Erythroxylum cassinoides
TATAACACAATTTATACACCAACACATTCATTTACTTTCATATACACATTTCTAATTTCCACTCAAGGATCGGGGTCTAACAATTAAACTTAAGATACCATTGTCGGGAAGCTTGTTTCAGTCCATATATTAACTTCTTCAATTTACACACCAATTGTTCCTTTCCTGTGGTCATGGTTGATCCATATAAACTTCTTCTTCCAAGTCACCATTTAGAAAAGCAATTTTTACATCTATTTGGTGAAGCTCTAAATCATAATGAGCCACCAGGGCCATAACAATTCTTAAAGAGTCCTTCTTTAAAGCTGGAGAGAAGGTCTCTTTATAGTCAATACCATCATTTTGAGTGTAGCTTTTGGCAACAAATCTGGATTTATACCTTTCAATGTTGCCTTATGAGTCACGTTTGGTCTTAAATACCTATTTACAACCCACTTGCTTTGCACCTTCTAGTAACTTAACTAATTCCTAGACTTTGTTGTCATCCATCGATTTCAACTCTTCTTTCATAGCATTGAACCATTTTTTAGATTTGTTACATTCCATGACTTGTTTGAACGAGCCTCGATCTTTATCAATGTTCAAGTCACATTCATGTTCAAGTGAATAAACTTCATAGTCACTCGAAATAGCTAGTCTTCTCTATCTTACAGACCTTCGTAATGCTACTTCTTGTGGCATCACTTGACCATTTGTATCTTGAACATCATTAGCTAGTTCTTCATTAATATGTTCAATTTGTAGAATTGGATCGTTAATTTGTTGTTCCAATATATTGCGTATCCATGATGCAACAAGAGAAATAAAAACTGGTGGTGTCACATCTGATGTAGTAGTTTTTACTGAACTTGGAGTAGTTTCTATTTTACTCTCGTGAATATACACTTTTCTCATTTCTCTACTCCTACTCATTGGACCATTCTCAATGAATTGAGCATTACCAGACTCAACTATTCTTGTACTATAATTAGGACAATAAAATATGTAGCCCTTTGATTTTTAGGATAGCTGATGAAATAACCACTAATAGTTCTCGCATTAAGCTTCTTTTCATATGGATTATACAACCTTACTTCTACTAGATAACCCTAAATGTGAAGGTGTAATAAACTAAGTTTCCTTCCTGTCCACAGTTCATAAGGTGTCTTAGGAACTGCCTTATGAGGAATCCTACTAAGCAGGTACGTAGTGGTTTTTAATGCATGCATCCACAATGATAACAGTATAAAACTATAACTTAACATACTTCTAACCATATCCATAAAAGTACGATTCTGTCTTTTAGCTACACCATTTTGTTGTGGTGTACCAGATATTACGTATTACGCACATATGCCTCGACTCGCAGGAAACTTTGCAAATAGATTTGGTCATTATCCACTTTCGTCAAAATTTTCATAATATTCACCACCTTTATCAGACCTTACTATCTTTACTTTTCTATTTAATTGCCTTTCTATCTCATTAATGAACACCTCTAGGATGTCCAGAGATTGAGACTTCTCATGTAGCAGATAAATATAACCAAATCGTGAGAAGTCATCAATAAAGGTAATGAAATATTTTTTTCCACTCTAAGAAGGAACGTTGAAAGGACCACAGATATCAGTGTGTATTAATTCAAGTAATTCACTACTTCTTGTGGGTGGATGTTTTGATATATGTTTGGTTTGATTGCCTTTAATGCAATCCACACATATATCCCAGTCAACAAAATCCAATAAAGGTAAGATGTCATTTTTATATGAACTAATCTTTTACGCCACAAAAAAGCAGAACATTCATTATGTGCACACGTTTATTTCCTATAATATGGTCAATATGAAATAGAGATTCAGTAAAATCATCATCAAGATTGAAATGATATAAATAATCAATTAAAGTAATAGAATCATAATAGTACTTGTGTTTATATAAAGAAAACACACGGTTTCCAATCTTAAAGTTAAAACCATCATCATCCAACTTTGCAACAAAAACTAAATTCCTAGCATAGTCAAGAACATAAAGACAATTTTTTAGATCCAAGTGACACCTAATGTCAAAGATCAATCTGTACGTCCCAATGCCCTCTATTCGTGCCCTCATTTTGTTTCCCATAGATAAGAACTTTTCAGTTCGGTTTATGGTCTGGATTGAAAGGAATCCCTGTTTAACATGTGACATATGAGTAGTTGCACCAAAATCTAACCACCAGGTATTGTTAGGCACTTCAATAAGATTTGATTCAGAATATACTGAGACATAGTATGTACTTTTCTTTTCGAACCAAGCCTTTCTTTTAGGGCAATCCTTCTTGAAGTGACCAGAATTTTTACAGAAGTAGCACCTCTTATCTTTATGGATTCGACGCTCATAACTTTACTAAGAGCTTTGTCCTTATCTTTGCCTTTATTTCAACTTTGTCCTTATCTTTGCCTTTCTTTCCTAGTTTATTCTTGTTGCAACTAGCTCCTTGATGAAACGTGAGATGAACGGAGTGTTCCTTTATTTTCTTCAATCTCCCTTCCTCCTGAATCAAAATGGCCTTAATTTCTTGCAGGTTCCATTTTTCCTTAATGGTGTTGTAATTCACCTGGAATTGGCCAAATTCTAGAGGAAGGGAGTTGATAATGAACTATACCAGAAAGGACTCACTTACATCCATACCCATGGATTTCAGCTTTGCAACTAGGTTTGACATATGAGTTACATGATCGTGAATGGGCTGTGACCAGTTAAACTTTTTAGTCGTCAACTCACTCATTAAAGTCCCTACTATAGACTTGTCAGCTATATCAGATTGGGAATATTCCTTAAGCTTTAACATAAACTCCTTTGCATTATTTGTCTTAGGCATTGATGACTTCATATTTTCTGTGATTGTCATTCGCATCAAATTCAAACTTAGCCTATTAGACTATTCCTAAGCCTCATAATAAGATGTGTCAGCTTCAGAACTAATCTCAGTTATAGCTGTAGGCCTTATGTCTGAAACTATGGCCAAGTCTAAATCCATTATACCCAGTTGGAACTGGATTTGTTCAAACCAATCCCCATAATTCAGATCATTAAACTATATCAAGCCATTGCCTAAGGCGATCAAATTAGTAGATGTTGCACTTACAATATATAGCCCACGCATTAATGTTTTGAGTAGACCTAAATAGATTCAAACTAATAATAAACTTTGATTATGCATTTAAATTCTTGTTTGGGTGAAATTTAAATACATAGCAGTAACCTATTATGATGCATATATATAGTTCAATATAATGGACAATCAATCATATTCTAGTCAACATGCATATTATCTTAGGATATACAATCATATCAACCAAATATATTGATAAAGTCCCTTTAATATCATTAATTATAAGCAATAGTCCACCTTTGGGTGACCTCTTAGCGTTATAATTAATAATCTCAATTGTTCAGTTCAACATTATGTCATTTTAGCATCATATCATAATGAACAATTGAAACAAACACAATTAAATGATTAATAGTTTCAAGCTAGGTCACTTTGGCGACTAACAAGCTTTCCATGCAATAAACATTTAATTGGACAATTATCATATATGACAAAATTTAATTTAATTAGTTTGGTCACTTTGGTGACTAACAAACTATTCTAAACTTCCATAATGTCATGTATTACACTCAACATATAATAGGAAAATTTAATTCCAAACATTACATAATATAAAATGTTCAAAGTACCAAATAAAACATATAATATGGCACTCATTTTCAAAATTATATTATGCATAGAAAATAAAGCAATTATGAATTAAATAATTCCTTATGTTCCATCTTAAAATTGTTTTTCCTTAGGGTTAAAGTCCATAATTATTTACTAACCCTATATCATCCTTTAATGGCCCAAAGACCCAAAAAATCAATCCATAAGCTGATTTTTGGGCCTGGAAGCCTGACTGGCGTGCGCCAACATCTGCTAATAAAAAGGCAATGTCTAACTTTCAACTACCTCTTGCGTAATGTCTGGCGTGTGCCGTCTCCAGATGGGTGCGTCTTCTTCCTCAAACGCACGCATGCTGGTTTCTTCTGTTCTGCTTTCTTTTTTTTAATTCTTCTTCCTCTTCCTACGTTGCTCTACCACAAACCACCCCAAGCCTTACCAAGAGAATCTTTTGTTCCCATTATAATCACATAATCTTTCTTTTAAAAAAAAAATGAAAACTTTATAGTTTTAGATTTTTGTTTCTCTCTTCTATGTATTACTCTTAATCTAAACCATCCATCCATAACCATTATGTGTTGGTTAACATCTGAAAATCCTCAAAACGAAAATCACTTTTCCATTCCATTCATACCAACACCGAAGGTTTGTTTTCATGGCAGGGCAACATATCGCAACTTCATAAACGAACGGAAATAGTGCAACATTCTATCCATACAAAATAATAGAAAAACAAGCGATACACAGTAGAAAATAAATCATGCAATACATGGCTCTGATATCAATTGTAAGACATTTATGGATTGATTTATGATATACCTGCATCCATGATCGTTTTGTAAGATGTTGATTTCCTTTCTTTTTCCTTTCTTTAATATGTTTCTTCAAGGGTTCAGAATAACTATTCAATAAGTGTTTAAACTTATATAGTATCACCAACCAACATGTCATTTGGTAATTAAAAGAGAGCGGAGATGGGTCGTTGACCCATTTGAGATATATTATTTAATACCCGATAATCATTATCTTGGATGATTTTTATAGGATTTAAATCTATAAGTTACATGAGCCATTAAATAATCTAACACATGTCACTCACTATGTCTGCGTGCAGGGAATTGTTGCCTCTGGAATTGTCATTTCACTTCCAACGTGGTGATCCACAAAGGCGGTCTTGTCTGTGTTGCTGTCTTCCAGCCCATGCAGACATGCCTTGTTTAATTCTTGGTGATCAGTTATACTTGGAAGGGTAGGTACAGTTGCCTAAAAGCTCCAATTTAATCATAAGAATACAGGTCACACAAAAAAGAGATAACCTGGGAACTGAAACATTTTAATAACCAGAGGAAAAGAAAGCAAAAGCAATTCCCATAATAGTGGCGAGCGAAATAGGAGCAGCCTAAACCGTGAAAACAGCTTTTTGCAGGATAATTGGTGCAATTTTTATCACGCTTGGCCCATACTCTCTCCTGTGAGGCAAAAGTGAAGAGAAAAAATTGGCGATAGAGAGAGAAGGAACTTTGACGAAGACCCTTCTTGCAGCTGAAAGCAAAGACAATGTTGGATCAGACATACCATAACACAAGCATGCTGACATACCCATAACACAAGCATGCTGTTTCTCCCCATCATCCAGACAACTAAGATTTGGTTTCAACTTCTCTGGTCAATGACTGCTCCTACAAGAGCCCTGCAGCCCCAGCGATCTTTACATTAGCCCAGAACCTTTAAACGTATCGTACATCCCTGGCACTTTCGATCATATTCCATCTTTTTTCTTTTCCAGATTCGAGCAAAGGGCCTTTTATTTCATGTTAATAATTAATTGTAAAGCCTGGATTTGATGACTCAATCACAATCTTGTACGGGAAATAGCTTATTCACTCAGAAGCAAAACTTACTTTCATTTGCCACGTACGATCTTTAACTTGCCTAGAAGTATTCACATTCTACTGCTCTGTGTCTTCGGCCATATCTTCACTAGGCGATCATAACAATATGGTTAGGACATGTACCGCGGCTAAAACCTTTTGCCAGTGATGAGTAATAAAGAGTTTATGGCTGGAACTTTGAATTGGAAGAAAACCATTAGTGTGTGTAGTTAGTTGAGTAACCATTGAAAACAGTTACAGTAATTTTATAAATCTCTCCATTGTTAAGTGAGTGAACCACTTCCACTAGCTGTGAAATGAACCGGATCTCTGAAAATTTTCTTATCACCTCAGCTTCCTGTAAGCTGAGCCGACAGTGAGATGCTTTCATAATTAACAACTAATAGATAGTTAAGTACACTCAACTAAATGAAAAATGTAGAATAGCTGAAAACTTCATCTACTTACTAATTAGCAATCCTCATATTCACAAACTGCGAATGTCCCTTTTGTTCAACCCGACCAATACAACAATATCTATCAAGATGTCTATGCACTAACAGATGGATCTAAAGTCATTTGCAAACGAAAGAAATGAGACAGGTCACATCCACTAGATGCTTAGAAGGCAAGAGATGCACTAGCCATTCAGACTCTTCCCTCGTCCAAGGAAGCAACAAATTGCACCTTATTCTCTAAGAACTTTAAATCATTAGAACTCTATGAAGCAATATTAAAAATAATAAATAGGAAATTAGACAAAAACTAACATTAACACAATAAAAGAATCATGCAGACAAATATCATTGTACTTAAACATAAACTCATTTAGATATCTTTCAGCAAGGCACCTGACATAAGAGGTTATCAATAACAACTCTGAACATATATAAAAGAGAAAATGACAAAGTTCTCGGACAATATTAGTATCTAATATCCAAGTACAAAACCAAATTTAGCAGCAAAAGCATCAACCACCAAAATTCTTTAACCATATCATCCCCCAAGAAGAACAAAACTCAACTTCAAATACCAAAGACGCTGACATTCAGATAAACGAGCACTTGTCATCTCTGATTTAAAACTACCTAACAGTAACAATGTCATCAATCTTCAAGATCATCCGGACACATTCAGTTGCCAACATGATGGCACTTGTGCTCACAAGCAATGGCTGCACCACATTCTCCTCCAAGATATTTGTAATCTGCCCCTTCCTCACATTAATTCCAGCATTGATCTCTCCTTGAGCATGCCTATTCCTCAGCTCCGTCACAATGGCAATAGGATTCAACCCAGCATTCTCTGCCAAAGTATATGGTATGACTTCAAGTGCCTCCGCAAATGACTTCACACAGTATCCTTCCATCCCATGGAGCACCTTAGCCCAGGCTCCAAGCTGCCTAGACAGTTCAATTTCCGGAGCCCCACCTCCAGCAATCAAAAACCTCTTATTCACCAGACATCTGACAACACACAATGCATCATGCAAGCTCCGCTCTGCCTCATCAATTACCAGTTGATTTGACCCACGAACAAGCACTGTTGTCGTCCTCCCCATATCCTTAACCCCAGTTATCTTCACAATCTTTCCATCGCCAAGCGAAACCTCCTCGACAAGGTCTGCAAACCCCAGCTTCTCCTCTTTAAAATGCTCAATATTTGCAATAGGCAAGCAATTCAGTGTCTTAGTAATAAACTCAATTTCATCCCTCTCCACATCCTTAACAACCAATATCTTTGCCTTCGCCAGATAATGCAACGATAAATCAGTCACAGCATCTCTTAAAATACTCTTCTGAATCAACAACACATTGCAGCCAGTTGCTTTAATCTTCTTAATCATACCCAAAATGTAATTTCTCTCCTCCTTCAAGATCCTATCCATCTGTGTGTAATCAGAAACTACAATGCTCTGCTCTATATCAGTCTTTGGAGGCGAAATCTGAAACTGAATAACCGCAATCTTAGCATTCTCCATTCTAGTAGGTCCACCAGCAGCATGACTCACTTTCTTATCAAAGACCAAACCTTTAACCATCTCAGTGTCATCCACAGTTCCCCCAAGCTTCTTAACAATCTTAATATCCCTCAGATCAACCAAGTCAGGCTTCACAGGATCCACAACAGAAAGAACCGCATCAACTGCCAACGGAGCAAGAAGCGACGAATACTGACTCACTACTTTACTATTCAAAGCCGTACTCGCCGATTTGACTAGCGATTCGCGGTCCGACAGTTCAACGGGAACAGCCATTGCAGTTAACACATCAACAGCTTTAATCGCAGCTTTATGAAGAGAATCGGAGATTACCGTAGGGTGGATTCCGCTGGAAAGAAGAGTGAGGCACTGCTTCAAAAGAGCTCCGGCGATGACGACGACGGTTGTGGTGCCGTCGCCTGCGGCGGAGTCCTGTGACTTAGAGAGCTCCACGAGCATCTTCGCAGCTGGCTGGAGGACCTCCATTTTGTTGAGAATGGTGGCGCCGTCGTTGGTAATGATGACCTCGCCGTTGGCGGCGGAGATCATCTTGTCCATGCCTTTGGGACCAAGGCTAGTCCGGACAGCATCGGCGACTGCCTTGGCAGCCACGATGTTGGCTTGGCGGACATCCTCCTTGCGCTTGTTGTCGACATACGACTCAGTCTTAGATGTTCTCGGCTGAGATACTGCAGGAGCCGCCATTAATTTTCTTGGTCTAGTGTAACCCTAACCCCGGTGGTGGGAGTGAGTAAATTGGAAAGGGAAAGAGGAGTCGTATAGGAGGACTAGTAAAAGGTGAGAGCTTGCGACAATAGCCGTGGTAGAAATGGAACCCTAACGTGGAGCCCGAGAGAGTTGGTGGCTTTTGTGAAGAAATGAAGGATAAGTGCGACTCTGTGAGTCTTGAGGTTTCAGAGGGTTTAAGCTTGTTGCTTGGTTACAGGGGCACCTGTGATTCGAACCAAAGCGGATCCGGAACACGCTCCATGTTCTAGATTATAAGGAGTTGCAATTCAATTACAAATTTTGAAGCAATTAATTAGCTAGGAGAGAAGACAGCGATGAGGCTCAGTTCAACTTGCTTCAATCTCTTATTTTCGTGCTTCGAAGTAGATAAAATTTTGAGTTATGATTAAATCGATGGCATTTTAGTATAGAAAATATTTCATATTTATTTAACTTTTTAATTCAATTTTTTATAATTATAATTCTAATTGATCCTTTTTATTTTAATTAAACAAACAATATTTTTTAGATTACGAGGAGTTGCAATTTAATTACAAATTTTGAAGAAATTAATTAGATAGGAGAGAAGGTGACAATGAGTTTGAGTTCAAGTTTCTTCAATCTCTTATTTTAATTAACTTTTAATTCAACTTTCTAAAATTATAATTCTAATTGATCCTTTTTTTTAATTGAATAAAAACATCACCTTATGCAACTTTTTGTTCAATTCTTTCAAATTCATTGGATCATTTTTCTCATTCAAGAAATTTTTAAGTTAAAAAAAATTTATAAAGTAAAACGACATTGTTTTAGTTAGTTTTTTTTAGGAAACATTGTTTTAGTTAATTATAAAGTCATTTTATTAAATTGGTTAGACCTATTCGGGCTAGTCTCTCAAGTTTGAATTCAATCTGAAACTCAATTAATATGGGCCTAGT
This sequence comes from Erythroxylum cassinoides, assembly GCA_027478405.1. Lineage (NCBI taxonomy): Eukaryota > Viridiplantae > Streptophyta > Magnoliopsida > Malpighiales > Erythroxylaceae > Erythroxylum > Erythroxylum cassinoides. The sequence goes on from JANIPM010000006.1 coordinate 50,224,815, forward strand.
CCATTTATTGTGTCAAACTAGGCTCAATTTATCATCCCTATATGTTATATGATCTAATGTTGTGTGCAATTTCCCATTTATAGATGTGCAATCTTAAAGGTGTTTCTTAGAGTGTGCTAATTTATTCACTAACGTAGAGATTGTTGTATACGGCTCATATACACCAGTGACAATTTTAGAGTGTTTTAAGAAGAATGCAAATAATTTTTGGTAGTTTTTGGATGAACACAACTCGAGGCATATTCCTTTAAAAAATAATAGGTGAAGTCACCAACATGTGGGTATGTTATACGTTTTTTTTTTCAATGGAAGATATAGTTTAGGACATAACCATGTTACAAGTCATATATAAGTGTGCAAAGAAACAAAATGATCCATAGTATAGGGACTTAGGGTGGTTAAGCCTATATCCATATACAAGGAGAAATGTATGGTTAACAATTTGGGACACGAGTGTTTGTAGGTCAAGTCCAAAATGGGCAACTTTATCTAGAAACATGTTATTGGTGGATTTCAAACTCTACTAGGATTATAGAATTTACAATAATCATACTTAAGTTGGGTTTGGTAAATGGCAAAGTTGCATAGGATTGTACTAGCTAGAGTTTATAAATAACTATACTTATGTGAACTTAGTCTATATATAGAAAATATGTAATTCTTATAAAGTGATTAATATAATAAAAGCAGTGGCTCTTGGCTCTCGAGAGCGTAGGTATACCTAATTGATTAAATCTCGCTAAAAATCTTCTTTTATTTTTCGATTGGAAGGAGTTACAAGCATGAGTAGCTAAAACCATTCGATTATATATGGCCCACAAGGTACCACATCATAAATATTGCTTCTCATGTGAAGAAATGGAAGAAGATAAAAAGTGAATACATGTCAAAATTTATTGCAATTAATGTATAACTAAAGTAGAGACTATACAAGTTATTAATGTACGAGGGAACAAATATTAAACATCATAGCAATATTCTCAACCAAATAGTTATTAACTTGCTAAAGCTCGAAGTGACTATTGTAGATGAGGATAAAGCAATAATTATGCATAATTTTTTACCCCTTTCTTATGAACATTTAGTGATCATACTCACATTATGTGAGGAGATAGTTGATCTGGAGGACATAATTGATTTGCTATTAGCTCACAATCAATAAAGACTCATTATCAGCGCAAGCTCTCAAGTTAAAGGGCTGGCTCTTCTAAGTGGAGTCTAAGGTCTTAACCTATCGATGGAAAGATAGTTTAGTGTTATAAGTACAAGCAAAATGGACATATCAGGAGGGATGGTCCAAAAAAAAGGATAAGAGTATTAAAATTAAAACAATGATTGGTTAAGGTTTGCTAACAAAATGTAAAGCAGGGACTTAATTTGAAGCAATAAAGACATGTTTCACGTTTCAACCAGTCAACTTCAAGGATCATATATTTTGGATATAGGATGCTCATATCAAATGATACGAAACAAGGATTGATTTGTTTCATACACATTAGGAAACTTTGGGACCATCTAGTTAGGGGATAATAAATCTTACAAAATTATTTGTAATACAACAAGTTAAGATCAACATGTTTGATAATATAATTAGTAATTTGAGCGATATCCAACATATACCAAATTTGAGGAAGAATTGGATCTCCTTGGATACCTTATATGTAAATGATTTTGGATAGAAAAATAACAAAAAATATTAAATGTAAATGTCGTGATGATTGTCATAAAAGAGCCAAATTTAGTGGAAAGAAACTAATAAGGAGCATAGTTTTAGGTAGAGAAGCTATAAAATTATAGTAAAAAAGGGATAACGAATCCTAAAGTGCTCAATCTTTTGGGATTTTTTCAATTCAATTCCTAAAATTTAAAAATTTTCAATTGAGTGGTCAACATTTTAAAACCTTAACAATTTAGTTCTAAATGTTAGTTGTTATTGACTTGATTAAAAAAAAGGACATTCATGTGGCATTTGTAGACATGCCACATCATTAAAAATAACCTTTTAAACTGAATTGTTAAAGTTTTAAAAGATTGATTATTGAATTAAAAATTATAAAATTTTGGGCACTAAATTGAAAAAAAAAATAAAATGTTAGATACTTTTGAATATGTTAACCTTAGATACTTTTGAATATGTTAAACCGTCAAAAGAAATAATACTATAAATTAGATTGGGTCATCTTAGTGAATAAGAGATGAAAAGACTTCATAAGGGGAGCTTATTAGAGTGTGTAAAATAGTATAAGGTAGACTTTTACAATTTATAAGCACTCAGTAAAAGATTATAAGGTAATCTTTAAGGATGCATTGTATGAAGCAAAATGTATGCTAAAGGAAACATATAAAAAGGATATGTCAAGGTCATTAGAAAGAAATCCTCGATTGAAGGTGGTACAAGTTAAAATTAAAAAACTTAAAATAGATGTTAAGGAGGTTATAAATTCTAGTACCAGAGATAAAACAATGATAGGAATAGAACATTAGCATAGTATAGCCACGAATAGAGCAACGTGGACCATCATGACACTAAGTATATACTTAGGAAAGCTCAATTGATAAGATGTTATCTTGATATATTAATTGAAATGATCTCATTTGCTTTAGATTTATTTAGGTGCTTAAATAGGAAAATTAATGTTTGTTTTATTTTAAGAGGTGAAAAGCGGAGATTGCATCAAATTGGGATATCATTGGTGATAATCACAAATTTATGATAAAGTGAAAAGATTACTATAATGCATAAGGGGAGATCAAGCCTAATGCCAGATTTGCTTAAAGAGTCTTCTTTCTATGCCTATCACGAAGGGATTGAGATTTATTTTAGATAGGCATCTTTGCAAGTTAGGATAAGAGTAGGTTTAAATTAGGAAAACATTATAAAAAGGATGTTCTCTACCTCTCTAAGGACAACCAATCATTCTTCTTCTTACTTTCCTCTTAATATTTCATCTTTCTTTTATTTTTGGTGTTGAAACTTAATTCATATATGCCTAAACTCAATTGTTTTGATTCAAGGAGATTTGAAAATTTAGTTGTAACCCTGTAAGATTTTGTCCTAAAATTTTATTCATGTTTTAATTAAAGTATTTCTTGTTTTAAGTTCTTATATTTCATGAACGATTAATATTGATTAATATAAAAAATAATTTAATGATGATTATTCTATCTCTATCTATAAATTTAATGATCTGTAATTGTAATTAAAGATTGGTA
>JANIPM010000006.1:50504637-50518318 GCA_027478405.1 Erythroxylum cassinoides
TTGATTGGATTGATGAGGTGGAAAGTTTTCAAGAGATGATGGAAGTCACAGATGATAAACTAGTGAGAATTGTGGGCAATAAATTAAAAAGTGGTGCTAAAGTTTGATGGAGTAATCTTCAAACAAATCGGGAGAGGAGCGGAAATCTACCAATCAGATCTTGGAGGAAGTTGAAACAAGACCTTTTCCTTAGATTTTTACCCCTTGATTATGAGCTGCACTTATTTGATCTTTATCAATGTTGCGTCCAAGGGTCTAGGAGTGTGGAGGAATATCATTCTGAGTTCCTGAGGCTGGCAGCACGCAATAATGTTGAAGAATCTGACATGCAACAAGTTTCAAGGTATCTTAGAGGATTAAGATCATCCATAAGTGAAATGCTTAGAATGCACGCTATTTGGAACGTAGAGGAGGCCTACCAATTGGCTTTGAGAGCTGAAAAGATGGAAAAAGGAACCTAAGAGGTTTGAATACCCTAGGAGATCAACTCATCCAAGTCCAAATGAAGGGGTAGGAAAGGGAAAAGCATTAGCTGAAACATTGAAAATCGATAATGCCCCTAAAGATCTAAGAGTGGACAAAAGGAAGCCTTTTGAAGGAGGTAGCAGCAGCAGTAGAGGAGTTCTTAAGGGTTCCAACTCATATGCACCACCAAAAATATAGTTGTGTTATAAATGCCAAAAGTGTGGACATATCTTTAATAACTGTCCTGAGAGAAAGATGATCAACGTTGCTGAAAAAAGAGACTACTTTAATGAAGGTGAAGAAGATTTGGGAGAGCTTTAAGAAGAGACAGAAGAAGAAGAAGAAGAGGAGGACTTTGCTGAAGAATTTGCTAAGGACAGATTTAGTCTAGTGGTATGGAAGATACTTTGTTCATCCAAAACCAAGGAGCCACAACAAAGGAGAAGCATTTTTAGATTCTTCTGCACTGTTAATGGTAAGGTGTGCAACTTGATTGTAGATAATTGCAGTGATGAGAATTTAGTGGCAAGAAAGATGGTGGATCATATGAAGATTTCTACTAAGAAACATCCTCATCCCTACACTATTGGTTGGCTTGCTGATGGGCTAGCATTGAAAGTAACTGAAGTATGTCAAGTTCCTATTTCCATTGGAAAATCTTACAAGGCTATTGTTAACTGTGATGTGGTGGACATGAATGCAAGCCACATACTCCTAGGAAGCCCTTGACAATTTGATAAGGATATTACTTATAGGGAAGAGATAATACCATCTCATTCCAATGGAAAGGCAAGAAAGTGACCGTGTTACCCACAAATGCAGCCTTTGATAGGCCAAAGATTTTTAGAGAGGAAGGAAAGGCATTGCTGACCCTTAGTGGGCACGACTTTGAGAAGGAAGTTCAGGAGACCCGAGAGGTTCATGTCTTGGTGGTAAAGAACCAATTATTGGAGGGGAAAGAGGAGAAGAATGGAGCTAATTTAGATCTGGTCCAGCCGCTTTTGGAGGAGTTTGCAGATCTGGTCCAGCCGCTTTTGGAGGAGTTTACCTAATGAATTGCCTCTTATGAGAGATATTCAACATCACATTGATTTTGCAGTAAATTCTACTGAGAGAGTGTCTTTCTCATATTGATTATATCCTAAGTTTTATGCTTAGATTTGGTTCCGAGATTAACCTAAAATGTCTACCTAATTACTTCCATTGTGTCATTGATCATTACTAGGCACAATAAGAGGTAAAGTAGCAGATGGGTTACTTGAATTGTTCCCACTTCCTCTTAGTATAAACACAAAGCTCAGTATTCCGTTCCTTAGGATCGGACGGTAGTATTTCTCCCCGTGTGGTTGAACCAGGATTTCCTAGCATGGACAGGTTAGGAGTAGGATCTTTGCCTTCATTATCAGGAATTATATTATGATCAATAATGACAATGGTTAGGGGTTGGGAGTAATAGTAGCATCCCAAAAACTTTTTGCGTCAATAGAGTTCTCCCCCTAAAGGAAATTTTTTTGATGTTCTAGGAATGTGACATCCATTAATACAACAATTTTTTGTGTTAAACAGTTGTAGCACTTATAACCTCGTTGACTAGGAGCATACCCAATAAAGGGTGTAGCATAGTGTAAAACACGGCTAGGCATTCAATTAATTAAGTATGATGCAGTCAAAACAGCCTCACCCCAAACGTATTTTGCCACATTCATTGCAAACATAATGGCCTAAGAGACTTCCAGTAAATGTTTATTTTTCCTCTCGGCAATACCATTTTGTTGAGGAGTGTTAACACACACGTAGATTGGTGAACAATGCCTTTAAACCTAAGAAATTTTCCAAGGACTTCATTAAAATACTCGACACTACTGTCAGAGTGAAGTATACCAATGTGTGTGTGAAATTGAGTTTCAATCATGGTGTAGAAATTTTCAAAGATTTGAGCAACTTCAGATTTTTCACACATCAAATAGACCCAACATAATCTAGTATGATCATCGATAAAAGTTACAAACCATTTTTTTCCAGACAGGGTTTTAACACGGAATGGACCCCAAACATTACTATGAATTAAGTAAAATGGTTTAGAGGGTTAATATGGTTTTGTAGGGTAAATAGTCTTATGATTTTTGGATAAAATGCAATGCTTGCAATGAAGTTTTGAACAATCCATTTATTTAAACTAATGAGGTAATAGTCTTTTGAGATATGAGAAATTAGGATGTCCTGATCTATTATGCCAAAGCAAAATCTATTCTTTAGCAGGGGTAGAACAAATACTACTTAAGCCATAAGCGACTTTATTCTTCAAGTTGTCATTAACGCAGTAGTAGAGACCATTTATCAACATAGCACTGCCAATCATCTTTCTCGAAGTTAGTTCCTGAAAGACACAATATTAGTCAAAAAATGTAATGGTACAACTAGAGTCACAGGTTGGTTTGCTCACAGATAGTAGATTACAAGCTAGTTTTGGAACATGAAGGATAGATTTAAGGTAGATATTAGAGGACAAAGTTATTGAACCTTTTCCAGCTATAGCAAAAAATGATCCATCTGCTATACGGATTTTTCATGGCCAGAACAAGGGTCATAAGTATGAAATAAATTAGAAGTACTGGTCATATGGTTAGATGCTCTTGTATCAATGATCCAAGGAGCGGAATTATATGGAAAGGAACATGATAAGGCATTAAAATCACACCCAGTTTGCGCAATAGAAGCATTAAGGGCACTTGAGGATTCATATTTGGGTTTTTGTAGCTTCAGTATGTAATTAATATGCTCTTGAGAGAACTGTCCAGCATCTACCTCATGGGCTGATGGAGTTTTACTTGATTCATAGTGAGCTGAAGAAGTTTTATTAAATTTTCCTTCATGAGATCCCTTCCAATTTGTAGGCTTTCCATGGAGTTTTCAACATGTTTCACAGGGATGACTAGCTTTATTGCAGTAGTCTCACCAAGCCCATGACTTTTCCTAAGTCTTATTAGTACGGCCAACAGCATTCCTAGCAACTAAGATTATGTTTTCAATAGTAGGTGTAGGATTTCGTTTGCCAAGCATTACAAACCGTCTACTCTCTTCACATCAGACTTCTGCAAAGACTTCCCCAATGGATGGAAGTGATTGTCTTCCAATAATTCTGCCTCTAACCTCATCAAACTCAACATTAAGTCCAATTAAGAACCTAAAAATTCGGTTATCCTCTACTGTTTTTCGAAAATAGTTACAATCATTAGGGGATTTCTATTCATAGTCATTAAACAAATTTAAGTATTCCCACAAATGTTTCAGAGAATTAAAGTACTTAGTAACAATGTTATTACTTTAGTGGATCTCGCCCAATTTGAGAGTTAGTTCATACACTTGGGATTGGTTTTCCAAATCGGAATACATCTGATTCACGTTGTCCCATAGCTCCTTAGCTGTGTGGTAACACATATAGCTGGAGCTAATATCTTCCTCCATAGAATTTACTAGCCACGTCATAACCATAGTTTTTTCAGCATCCCATATTCCGTGTGTATGATCATCAACAGTAGGTTCCTTCTTGTCACTAGTCAAATATCCAATCTTGCCTCAACCATGGATGTACATTTTAACCGATTAGGACCAGCAAAGAAAATTATCTCCATTCAGTCGTGTAGTAATGATCTGAATGGAATGAGAATCTGAGGTAGGATTATAAGGAGGAGGTGTTTGAACAGACGGGTTAGAGGATTTAGCAATGTTGGACATGGTTGACATAGATGGGTAGAATTAGAGATAGTAGGTAGCGGCTAGGGTTTAGGACTTGAAGTATAAATCTAATACCATGTTTAAATTCTGAACAGATGTATATTATTCTCTATTGCTAAGTCAATACATAGGAACAAATATATATAGAAATAAAGAGGGCTATTTTAGGAAACCAACAACTGTACATAGTATTCTAATTGATTTGATTTGCTAACTTTTAGGAGTCAATAATATCTAGGAGATATCCAGCTAAATATTTCCCAACAATGGACTCTAAGACTCGAGCTATAGGAAAGAGAAGCTCCTTTCGTGCAATCTAAAAATTCAATCCACAAATTGAGGATCTAGTTGATATCAAAGCACTTTTAAAATGTCATGTTGTGTATGCTTTGCATTATTTTATGAAACTAATGATGTGTATATTGCATCTGATCTCCCACATGTAACTAAGGTAGTGTTCCACTACTTTCTAAAAATACCAAATTATGCTTCATCTTTGATTGACATGGTTTCATAGGAACGTCTTGACGCATTTTCACTTGTTGCTGATGAGTTATCCCTTCTTGCTAATAGAATGCAGGCAATGGTAACTACTGAGGTACGTATTGCACTTAGAGTCCTTTGTTTGAATTATGTAATTGCAAGATAGGGATTAAGTTTTAGAAATAGATATGTGGTCTTATAGTTATGCTGATATTGAAAGTTGGACTCAATTTCACATAGGTTCCTAAGCTTGCCTATGCTGCTGAGTACTTATTCAAGATGGGAGTAGAGGGAAAGAAGTTTCGCCCCACGGTGATTACAAAATCTTTGCTTCTTATAGTTGATTTTTACTGATTTGTGATTCTTAACATCCTGTGGGCTTCAGCAATCTGTTTTTCAATTATGAGCAATTTGTTTGTTTCCTGCAAACCAGCTTTCCATTGGTCATGATGTTCCTTTTTTCTATAACTAGGCATCAAACTCAAGCATTTTTATAGGAAACTGGATATCATGTTAGCAGCATCCTTTTATAAGGATCACAACCCATGTGTCTTATGCAGTTGATTATCATTTTCATATTTTTCCTGTAATTGAATCATTAGTTTACCCAATGTTGCTGATGTTTTATGATCTAATATTTGTCTCAGATTTATGTTTGGATCTCAACCTCTTGTCTTCTTGTGAATGAATAATAAGGAAATGTCTTGTGCAGGTTTTATTACTGATGGCAACATCTTTAAACATTAACGCTCCAGACCTAGAAACCAACAGTTTAGGAAAGAATTCGACTACAGAACTTCGTACAAGACAGCAGCGTATAGTTGAGATTACTGAGATGATCCACGTTAGTCCCCATTGTCAATCTCAATTTCTTTTACTACAATCTCCTTTATGTTGAACATACATTATTTTCTAATGCTTCTGCACTAAGGAAATAATTCATTTGTCTCCATATCAGATGGCAAGTCTTCTACATAACGATGTCTTGGATGATGCAGATACAAGACGTGGTATTGGCTCATTGAACTTTGTAATGGGAAATAAGGTACAGCTATATCTTTCCTTGTTTGCTGAATGGCTGTTTAATATATGCACCTTTCTTTACCTCGTCATACGTTTCAACTAAGTTTTTATTCTCCATTGTGTATTATTCTTTTAATTTATTTTTTCAGTTGGTCAAATATGTCAATGAAGATTTTTACTCCATAAACTCTGGGTTTTCAATCTGGTTGCGAAGATTTAAGAGGTCCATATCATTGGTGCTTGGTCGTTACTTTTACAATATCATGTAGAAATGTTTCTATCAGAACAAGATCCATTGCAAGCAGTTGATTTTTGACCTCCTGTTAGATGGACAAGCATATTAAAATTAAGGATTAAAGGCCTTTGAATCACTAAACTGTAAGTCTAGGGCTTTTACTTTCTGAGTTGAGGCTTGAGACCAGCTAGTTATGCTACAGATGGTGAATGGTTGGTTTGCCTTTTGAAAGATTGTCTAGGTTTAATGGGCCATCATTAGGAAGTGGCAAATTCTTATTTATCCAATAGCCTAGAATCAACAATTAAAGATAGTTGAATATTGAAGATAATTTGTATTTCTTGTATATGTGTACATAGGAGCAAGGGTTTATATACAGAGTTTCTAGGACTATTTAGGAAGTAATCTAGCTATTAACTCTATGAAATCTCTCAATTATAGGAGAGATTATAGGTATGATGATAACAGTATCAATGCTAATAATATAATATCAATGCTAATAATCTCTAGTCAACACTCCCCCTCAAGTTGGTGCATAGATATCGCACATGCCCAACTTGCAAACGAGGTTATGAAACTGTTTGTTGTAGAGTCCTCTGGTGAAGACATCTGCCAGTTGTTCATTTGACCCCACATGGAATAATTGCAGAGAGCCATTCACAAGTTTCTCCTTCACCAAGTGTCGATCAATTTCTATGTGTTTTGTTCTATCATCTTGAACAGGATCGTAAGTTATACTAATGACAGCTTTGTTACCACAATAGAGAGATGAACTTCCTTCATCTGTCAGTTGTAATTCTTTCGTCAGCTTCTTTACCCACAATAATTCGCATACACCTTGAGCCATAGCTCTATATTCGACTTATGCACTAGATCTAGCAATTATATTATGTTTCTTGCTTCTCCAAGTGACTAGATTTCCTCCTATGAGTGTACAATAACCAGTAGTTGACCTCCTATCATCTGGAGATCCAGCGCAATCAGCATCTGTGAATACTTCTATCTTAAGATGACCATTGTTAGTGAACATAAGGCCTTTTCCTAGATCAAGCATGTACAGACTTACCAGACTAACTGCAAATGATATGTCTGGCCTAGTGTGAGAAAACTAAGTCTCCCAACTAACCTCTGATATGTTCTCATTTCCACTGATGTATCTGTTTCTGCTCGTAGTTTGTGATTGCTTTTTATAGGAGATTCAGCTGGTTTAAAACCCATCATACCGGTTTCTTCTAATAAGTATAGGATATATTTTCTCTGGGAGATAAAGATTCCTCTTCTTGATCTAGCGACTTCAATTCCCAAGAAATATTGGAATTTTCCTAGGTCCTTAATTTCAAGTTCTTGAGCAAGTAGTTTCTTCAACCTAGCCATCTCTTCTGTATCACTTCCAGTTTCAATAATGTCATTAACATGGTCAATAAGAAGCGTGATCTTACCTTGGGAGTGCTTGATAAATAAGGTATGATCCGCATTACTCTTTTGATAACCAAATGAGATTATAGCCCGATTGAACTTTTCAAACCATGCTCGTGGTGATTTAACCTACAAACTTTCCCTTGTGTCTTCTCATCTTCAAAACCTGAAGGAATCTCCATATACACCTCCTCCTCCAAATCCCCACGAAGAAACGTGTTTTTAACATCGAACTGTTGTAAGTCCCAATCTAAGTTAACTGCACACGAGAGTAAAATTCTGATTGTATTCATCTTAGCAACAGGGGCAAAGGTTTCTTGATAGTCTACTCCATATGTTTAGTAAAGCCTTTAGCCACCAATCTCGCCTTGTACCTCTCAATGGATCCATCTGGCTTGTGCTTCACTATGAATATCCATTTGCATCCAACCGTCCCTTCTGGAGCAGTGACAAGTTCCCAAATCTCATGTTTTGCCAGAGCCTTCATTTCTTCAATTATAGCTTCTTTCCATTAAACAATTTTTATTGCTCCTCTCCAATCCTTTGGAATAGACAGAGAAGAAACAAACAAGACAAGGGCTCTATAGGCAGGAGAGAGTGAGTCATATGTAACAAATTTAGAAATTGGGTGCTTGGTGCAACTTCTAACACCTTTTTGAAAAGCAATCGGCTTATCTAAATTATTAAATAAATAACATTCTAGCTCACCAGTGTTTTCGAGGGAAGAGGACGGCATTGGCATAGACTGCATGATGACTTTTTCTATCTTATCTCGCCTTGAGTATGCCTTTAAGTCTGGTCTGTCTAAGCGCCGACTTTGATCCTCTTGAACAAAACTAGTTGTCTCCCCCTTAATTGTTCTTTCTCCTTGGATCACATTATCTCTAAAGCACGCAACACTTCGTCTTCAATCTCATTCTCCCCTTGAAGAGGAGTTGAGGATGTGATAAAATAGGACTCATATTCCAGAAAAGTGACATCCATACTTACAACACTTCGTCTTCAATCTCATTCTCCCCCTGAAGAGGAGTTGAGGATGTGATGAAATAGGACTCATATTCCAGAAAAGTGGCATCCATACTTATAATGTATTTCTTAGACGGGAGGTGATAACACTTATATCCTTTTTGTGTCGGAGAATGTCCAACATCAAAGCTTTTGGTTCCAACTTGCCAACATTCCTAGCATGAACAAAGCAAACACACCCAAAGGCTCTTGGAGTTATAGTATAAGAGTTTGTACCTTGTAATATTTCAACATAGCTTTTAAAATCTAAAATTTGAAGTGGCATTCCGTTGATAAGATAGGCGGCTGAAAGGACTGCTGTTACGATCCCAGGAATTAGAACGAGTTTGAATCGGGCTTGTTCTAACGAACCCGCTCTTGCCTCGATTCTTCCCAATGTTTGGAACTCAAAGGGAGTTGCCTACCAAGAAGTTTATGATAATTCTCTGATATCTTTATTCATGAAAATAGCTGGCTTCTTATAACGAAGCTTACAGACTCAATTTAGAATTCTTGCCAAAATAAACTTCTAATAGATAAAGACTCTATCCAAATAAACTTCTAAGATAATTGACTAAATCTTCTAATAGATAAAGACTCTATCCAAATAAACTTCTAAGATAATTGACTAAATCTTCTTGTTACGCCTCCGATAACTCTTTCCAATAAAGGAATCCATAACATTACCCTCCCCTTCGAAAAAGAGCTTGTCCTCAAGCTCGAAAGTTGGATAAGAATTGCGGAAATCAGCGAGTGATTCCCACGTAGCATCACAGTCAGCCAATCCAGCCCACTGAACCAACACCTCCCATGAACCACGATTGAGACGAGCTCGAACAACAGCAGAAGGAACTGGCGAGGCCTGACCGTCGACAGTTGGTGGTAGTGGTGTGATGATAGAAGGTTGGTCACCTTTGAATGGTTTGAGAAGAGAAACATGGAACACATTATGCATTTTGCAATCATCTGGCAAGGCTAATTCATAAGCCACATTCCCAACCCTGCGAATAACCGAAAAGGGCCCATAAAATTTTGCTGCCAATTTATGTCGCACAGCTCCTGGTAACGATTTCTGTCGGTGTGGGTGGAGGCGAAGCCATACAAAGGAGCCTGGGGAAAACTCAACATCTCGATGCCCTTTATCGTAAACGGTCTTCATGCGGTGCTGAGCCTGTGCTAACTTCAACTTAATTTCATTCAAAGCCTCATCTCGAGCAACCAACGCTTGATTGACAGCGTCAACATTGGAAGACCCAAACTCATAAGACAAAAGTTGGGGCGGTTCGCGCCCATATACCACGTGGAAAGGAGATGTTTGCAAGGCCGAATGGAATGACGTATTGTAACAATATTCTGCCCACGGAATCCATTCCACCCACCTCTTCGGCCGAGTGCCCACGAAGCATCGCAGATACATCTCAATGGTTCGGTTCACCACTTCCGTCTGCCCATCAGATTGTGGGTGAAAAGCCGAGGAGAAAGCCAAGTTGGTTCCATGTAAACGAAATAGCTCTTTCCAAAATTTGCTAGTAAAAACCACATCACGATCACTAACAATAGATTCTGGCAACCCATGAAGACGGACAATATTTGAGAAAAATACCTCGGCCACACTTGTTGCTGAATACGGATGGGACATCGGAATGAAATGGGCATATTTAGAGAAGCGATCAACCACCACAAACAAAACGGACTTACCCTTAGATGTAGGCAAACCATCAATGAAGTCCATGGATACATCAGCCCATACTTGTGATGGTAATTGTAAGGGTTGAAGCAAACCAGCCGGGCTTAGATGTTCAATTTTATGTTGCTGGCATATCGGACAAGCGGCTACATAATCTCGAATCATCGTCTTCATCCCTTTCCAATAGAAATCTCGACGAAGGCGTTGCAAGGTCTTTTGAATGCCTTCATGAGTGGCATCATGGAATCCAGACAAGACTTTGGGAACTAATGGAGAAGTGGGTAAGAGGTATACACGGTTATCAAAGAGAATCAGCCCCTCTTTTGTTGACCACCTTGGATCCGCCTCACCACTTTCTATTTTTTTTAACAGAGCACCTAAAGTCTCGGTCTCTCGTATTTCTACTCGTACTTCCTCAAACAATGACAGTTGTGGGCTGCTAATGGCGTGCAAAGACGCTGGTGGTTCATCACGACGGGATAAAGCATCAGCCGCCTTATTGGTGCTCCCCGTTTTATACTCAACTCGGAAGTCGAACCCCAAAAGTTTGCTCATCCAATGTTGTTGTGGAGAAGTGGAGAGACGCTGCTCAATAAGATACTTTAAGCTGTAATGATCTGTTCGAATAAGAAAGTGACGGCCCCACAGATACGGCCTCCAATGTTGGACTGCCTTGGCTAATCCGATCAATTCACGTTCATACGCCGGAAGTTTCCGATGATTGTCGGTCATTTTGCGACTGAAAAATGCTATTGGGTGACCATGTTGATGAAGGACAGCACCAATTCCGGTACCCGAAGCATCACACTCGATGATAAACTCATGATCAAAATTGGGCAAGGCGAGAACCGGAGCAGCAACAAGGGCTTCTTTAAGAGCAGTGAAAGCTACAAGGGCGGCCTCACTCCATTGGAAGCTATTTCTACGCAACATTTGTGTCAAGGGGGCTGCAATAATGCCGTAGTCTCGAATAAACTTCCTATAGTATCCCGTCAAGCCAAGAAATCCTCGTAAAGCCGAAACAGATTGTGGTTGAGGCCAATCGATTATTGCTTGTATCTTACTCGCATCCACTGTAACACCTGTATCAGAAACAATATGACCCAAATACGCCACTTGGGTTTCTCCAAAAGAACATTTAGACTTCTTGAGAAATAGTCGATGAGCACGGAGCAAGTCAAACACAATTCGGATATGGCGTAAGTGTTCAGGCCGAGAAGTGCTGTAAATGAGTATATCATCGAAAAATACTAACACAAAGTGGCGCAAGTGCTTCCGGAATACCTCATTCATCAAGGCCTGAAAAGTCGATGGGGCATTTGTCAAGCCAAACGGCATCACAAGGAACTCGAAGTGGCCGTGATGAGTCCGAAAGGCAGTTTTCTCTATATCCTCGGAGTCCATCCGTACTTGATGATAACCCGACCTGAGATCCAACTTTGTAAAAAATTTAGACCCATGCAATTCATCCAATAATTCATCAACCACCGGCAAGGGAAATTTGTCTTTAACAGTTTTCTCATTAAGTCCCCGATAATCCACACAAAATCGCCAACTGTTGTCGTGTTTTTTAACAAGTAGGACTGGAGACGAGAAAGGTGACTTACTAGGTCGGATAATACCTTGCTGCATCATTAAGTTGCATTGCCGTTCTATCTCGTCTTTTTGCATATGGGGGTAGCGGTATGGCCGGACTACCACGGGCTGAGCACCTGGAATCAGCGTGATGCGGTGGTCGCAATGGCGGATAGGGGGCAGCCCCGCAGGTTCAGTAAACAAGTCTGCAAATTCTTCTAAAAGCAGTTCCAGAGGCTGTTTCGATTCCACCGCATGAACGGCGTTTAAACGAACCTCATAAGGACTTGGCTGTCCTTGTAATGTAACTGAGACTTGCCCAATTTTAAAACTCATGGTGAGAGAATTGTAATCACACGTGACAGGCCCCAATGATTGTAACCACTTGATGCCTAAGACGAAGTCAAAGCCATCTAACGGAATAACAAAGAAATCTGCGGAAAAAGAGATTGCATCAATCGTAAAGGTTACCTTTGAACATATCCCAGTACTCTCCACCTTTTCTCCGTTGGCTACTGTCACCCGCAACCCACTTCGATGGTGAACGTCCATCCCTAGCCGAGTTGCCGCAAGCTCACTAACAAAGTTATGTGTACTCCCCGAGTCCACTAACCCCAAAACAACACTGCCCATGATTATTGCCTTTAGCTGCAACGTATTGGTGCCGTGAGTACCCGAGAGGGCGTGGATTGAGATTTTTGGAGTCGAATCTTCAACTGGTTCAGCCTTTTCCCACAACGGTTCCTCCTCCTCATCCTCTACTTCCACCATCAAGCTGAATAATTTCTTGCACTGGTGGCCCACCCCATAAGCTTCATCGCAATTGAAGCACAGCCCTTTGGCTCGTCTCTCAGCCATCTCTGCAGGTGAAAGGCGTTTCCAAGGCACCGAATTACCCCTGTTGGCTGTCGGTCCTTTGGACTGAGTTGCGGCACCCAGTGAAGCATTTTTAGGATGATACGAACCAACCTGCCCTGCCCCTGCTGATTTTCGCCCTCCAAAGGATTGCATAATCTGCAATTTTTTTTCATAGGCCCTTGCCATATTCATCGCCTCGTCAAGATCGGCGACCTTTTGCATCTCCAACTCAATTCTTATTTCTGGAGACAATCCAGCAATAAAAAAGTTTGCATATAGCCTTTCCTCGACGTCAGTTGCTCTGGCTAATATCTCTTGAAACCTTCTCTGGTACTCCTCTACCGAACCTTTTTGTTTCAAGTCTACCAAGTCTCCAAGAGGGTTGTCGCGGATTGGGGGCCCAAACCGAACTGTGCAAGCCTTCTTGAAATCTTCCCAATTCACTATCCTTCCCTTCTTTGCTATTAATTGGTACCAGATTTGCGCTTCACCATGCATGTGGTAGGCTGCCAGACCAATCTTTTCCCCTTCCTCAGTTTTTTGATTATCGAAAAATTGCCCACATCGATACAACCAGCTTGCCGGGTCTTCAGCCCCATTAAAAGTCGGAAAGTCCAACTTGGTATAACGGGGAAACGTACTGGATCCCCTGGAATTTCCAGAATGTATACGAGACGTATGTGAAGGACTTCCCTCCAACTCCATGTCACCGTTGTTAGCCCCTTTCTCCTGTCCTTTTGACCCTGACATCGTCTGAAATTGTTTCATCATCATCTCGAACTGATCTTTCATTGTTTTCTCTAAAGATTTGAATTTTGCATCGAACTCTTCCCGAAGCTCTTCCATCGTCTCTCGCTCTGATACCAAATTGTTACGACCCCAGGAATTAGAACGAGTTTGAATCGGGCTTGTCCTAACGAACCTGCTCTTACCTCGATTCTTCCCAATGTTTGGAACTCAAGGGAGTTGCCTACCAAGAAGTTTATGATAATTCTCTGATATCTTTATTCCTGAAAATAGCTGGCTTCTTATAACGAAGCTTACAGACTCAATTTAGAATTCTTGCCAAAAATAAACTTCTAATAGATAAGGACTCTATCCAAATAAACTTCTAAGATAATCGACTAAATCTTCTAATAGATAAAGACTCTATCCAAATAAACTTCTAAGATAATTGACTAAATCTTCTTGTTACGCCT
>JANIPM010000006.1:50560824-50579377 GCA_027478405.1 Erythroxylum cassinoides
TGGTTCAATAAAATTTTTAATTTTTGTTTTTGTTTTTATTTTTTTAGTATATTTTTGTATTTGTTAAATATTATTAATATTATATGTAATTAAATATAATTATTGCATAATTATGACGTCACACCGATTCGACCGGTGGTTGAACCGATCAAATCGGTAATCAATAAATCCTTCGGTTCGATAACCGGTCCGGGTTTCAAAATATTGACTGAAAGGAAACGACTAATAGGTTTCTCAAGTTGTACAGAGAAGCTCAAAAGCTTCAATCAATGTGAACTTAAACCTATGCAAATCCAGCTTTACATTTTGTTTCTCCATATATGTAGACTTAACTGCATCCCATCCACCCCTGTGGACAGATAAAGGGTCCGTAAGGATTGCATTGTCAGGAGAGTATAGCTTAGCCAAACTGCTTTCTTTTCTCTTTATTTTGTATTCCAAGTACCTCAAGTTCATATCTTTTGCAGGCTCTTTAAAATCATCTCTAGCCAACCCATCAATCTCACCTAGTGGAAGTATTTGAATCACAATTGCATTGTCAGGAAGGAACACCATGTTAGTTAGTCCAGCTCCGTGAACTCCCATCAATACGTCACAAGAATTCACTAGCTGCGCAAATCTTGATAGATCAGTTGCAAGACTTGCCTCTGCAACTACAACTTCATAGCCTATACTTTTAGCCATTTTACTAATCCTCCTCTCATTCGTTAAAGCTCTGGAACTTCTTCTTGAAATAATCATTAACCGACGGCGTTTATCTTTCTTTTGTTTCAGGTCAGTAACAGTAAGCCTCTTCAATGAGTAAGTTTTACGAAGAAAATGCCTGAAATCTGTCATGGAGAGCCCAGCTGGAGACTTGGAGGGATCAATACTAAGCTCCTTGTGACTTTTGAGGCCAACGATCATTTGAGGGTAGCAGTGAATTTTCTCTTCTCTGTCCATGTCAATGATCTCATATCTAGACATCTTTTCAAGTATTCTTTTAAACTTGATAATCCACCAGGGTCTGTTATCAGTTACAAGGAACTGAACCTCTCCTTTAAATTGTGTGGAAGTTAAATATAGTGGAATGAGCAAGTCAGTGAAGTCATGGAAATGGTTTCCTGAGAATCCTCCTAGCGAGAAAAGTATGGCGGCAACACTGTGTTTAATAGAGCAAGGAGGGAACCTTTTCCGAGTTATCGACCAGCTTTTCACCAATTTCATAGCATCTGCGTTTCCTTTTCTTGCGTAAGGTCTTATGGTCCACCAACCTTTACTAGTCCAATTCCTCTTCTCAAGTGAAGCTACGACAACAGTGGAGGAATTCCCTTGAACCCTTATGTCCCCACTTATTTCACAAAAGTCTGATCTTGTTTCCATAAAATTGCATAAAGGTTTTGAGTTGATCTCTGCAGCTTCATGTTCATAGATTTTTAGATTAAACCTTTCTTTTGGAAACTTCAACGACTGGAACTGATATTTGTAAATTTTTTCAAGTTTTTGTCATACCTAGTCGCTCTTTGAGGGTTTTACGCATGATTGTTGTCATTTCAGTGTGGATAGAATTCCCTGCATTAAGATGGACAAAGAAAAGATAGGGGATTCAATCCTTTTGGCATGACAATTAGATAGATAAATATGTGGCCACTTGACCTGATTTAAGGCGACAATGCAACGGATATTGTAAAATTAAAGAAAATTTTTCATGAACGAGCTGACCAGATGATAACTGATAGAGATGTGGCTTTAGCAGAATCCAATTGCTGAATATCATAATCAAGCTTCCAACCAATGCAGCATAACCAAACGTTTTGTGCTTACAA
This sequence comes from Erythroxylum cassinoides, assembly GCA_027478405.1. Taxonomy (NCBI): domain Eukaryota; kingdom Viridiplantae; phylum Streptophyta; class Magnoliopsida; order Malpighiales; family Erythroxylaceae; genus Erythroxylum; species Erythroxylum cassinoides. The sequence goes on from JANIPM010000006.1 coordinate 50,562,630, forward strand.
CCACTGAAGCGCCTCTCTGCTATTCAGATTTCTCTCAACGGTCACAAGTCAACAACTTTGCAGACTATAAAAGTAATCAAAATCTCAATATCCTGTTTTACCTTTGAGTTGGGTAGGACTCATAACAACTTGACGCTTGAAAGGACATACCATCGTCCACATAGGCTGTGGTTGTCCATCAATTATGATATTACTTCTGATGACAATTAATGCTTAACCTAAGAACCTAAAAGCAAAACTTGACGTCTTTTGGCATTTTTACGAGCTGTCCTTTAAAGATAAACAGCTTGAGAGAGCAGTTCTCAAAAGAGGAATCACTGTAATACCGATTGCCAATGTTGACAAATAGGACGGCTAGTTCTCGTTTAAAATCATGCTTCATATTCTAAGAAACGTTCTGTTTTTGTCGTCGCTTGAGCCGAACACTACTTCTTTTTCTGTTTTCTTCACGTAAGTTATCTCCACTTCTCGTGCCTGGCGGAGACCACTATACATGTCATGATACAAGTTGAAATAATTCTGTTTCTTTCCTTATTATTCATTTTTTTGAACGATAACGAATGCGCCCAACGCATATTATTCAAATCCAATGTTAAAAAGTCATACAAAAAAGAAGGGCATATCCCCCACTCAAAACCAAGTATAGAATTAGTTGCCCTAATTATGGTACGAGCAACTTGATTCGCTGATTTTCGAACAAACGCAAAAGAGATCGACGAAAGCTTATGAATGAGAGCTTTACAATCCTGAATAATCATTGAAAAATAAGAAGAAAATATATGCGTAGATGTCAAAAATTATGTAACAACCTGACAATCCGTTTCCACGCATACGGGGAAAAAAGAAAAAAGATTTGATCCAGCTCAAAGCTTCTCGAAAGCAAAGTGCTTTGCCAATCTGTGGATCTCCCCAACCTGGAAGCTTCATCAATTTACCAGCACAATTGCGCCCTTGAGAATTGCGGATAACCATGCCAAGACCATAATACTCATTCTCCAACTAAGCCACATCAATGTTACACTTAAACTGGTTTGGAGCTGGAGCCGCCCAATAAGCTGGAGGGCGTGGATTTCGTGGTACGATGATATCAGTTGACATCTTTGCTGCCTTCTATTTAGAGAGTGTCGTCCGTGCTCGACTTAGGATGAAACGATGGGGGTGAAGTCCCAACGACCACACTACTTCATTACGATAAAGCCACAGACTCCATATGATCATAAAAATCTCCTCCTGATGTGCTTGTGAGAAAGTTGTAACCACATTCATAAGCCATTCATGCAGAGAGGAAATAGCATGCCAGCCCACATTCGATAGCAGCCAAACAGATTGAGCAAAATCACAGGTGTAAAAAACATGTAGTGTCGTTTCCGGCGTCTTCATGCAAATAGGACATATATCATCTAAAAGCATATGTCGTCCTCTCAAGATGGCTCTGCATGGAAGGATATTGCGTAGAAGACTCCAAATAAGAATCTGTACCTTACTTGGGACTTGAACTTTCCAGATTTTTTCCCATGGGAAGCCAGCAATCAGAAAATTTTCATCAACCATCTCGATGCTAAGTCTGTAGCCGTCTTTGTCTTGGTATTTACCTTTCCTGTTTTTTGTTCATACCCAATCATCCGAATTAATTAACAGACCCAGCGGAATTTGTAAAATGAGATCTGCATCTCGTGGGCTAAAGGAATTGCGAATCAAAGGTTCATTCCATCATCGTCCTATAATGAGATCAACGACTATATTCAAGTTTCGATCCTCCAAGTATTCTGTCTGAATAGTACGTTCCCTATCATCCATTAACCAGGAATCTCGCCATATGTTGATGGTAGCACCATCACCAACGCGTCGTCTACATCCCTGCAGTAAGATAGGCCGTGCTTGACATATACTTCGCCAAATCTGGCTTGGCTTATTGCCGAGAGTTGCTGTGAAAAACTCAGAGTTTGGGAAGGAGCTGACCTTTAGGATTTTCGCGACAAAGGAATTAGGGTATTTAATCAACCTCCATCCTTGTTTTGTTAGTAGAGCAAGGTTAAATTGTCGCAAGTCACGATATCCTAAACCTTCGTGAACCTTTGGAATTGCGAGACGTCTCCACCGAAGCCACTTGATACCATTATTATCCATACCTCCATTGTGCCAAAAGAAACTATTCATTAAAGTTTCCAATTCCTTACATGTATCTACAGGTAATAGAAAAAGGGACATGATGTAGTTTGGCATTGCTTGCGCCACTGTTCTCAATAGAACATCCTTGCCAGCTTTTGATAATAATTTTGCTTTTCATCCTTGCAATCTCTTTGTTAATTTTTCCACAACATACTGAAATACCTGTCTTTTATTTCGTCCTATAACAGATGGCATTCCCAAGTAGCTATTATGACCTTCCTGCTCATTAACCCCCAAAATCTGACAAACCGAGCTTCTGATTGTAGCTTTTGTATTAGGGGTAAAGGAAACCCTGGATTTTGAGAGATTGATTTTTTGCCCCGAAGCTGTCTCATAAAGATGTAAACACTCTTTCAGTTGTAATGCCTCTTCGCTTGTAGCGCGAGTAAAGAAAAGAGCATCGTCGGTGAAGAAAAGATGAGACACCGGAATGGCCCCTCTTGCAACTAGAGCCCCATGAATACTACCTTATGCTTGATATTTAGATAAAATGGCTGATAAACCTTCTGCATAAAGAATAAAAAGGTATAGTGAAAGGGGATCTCCTTGACGTAAACCCCCACTAGGAATTAAAGGGCCATGCTCTTCAGTTCCACAGATAAAATAATATGATACAAAAGTGACTATCCTCATAATTCTAGTAACCCATAGCTCATCAAAACCCATTTTCAACATGATTAATCTCACGTATGCCCATTCAATTATATCGTATGCTTTGTTTTCAGAGCAAGGAAACCAAAACGACCTTGAGTTTTCCGTTTGAGTGAATGGAATAATTCATAAGCCACAATTATGTTATCCGTAATCAGTCGGTTAGGAATGAAAGCACTATGGGTATCGGTAATGACCTGTGGCAGAATCAACTTTAATCTGTTAGCCATCTCCTTACAGACAACTCTATCAGTGACATTGCTTAAAGAAATGGGCCGCAAATCAGCAATTGTCTCTGGAGTTTTCTTTTTTGGAATAAGAATCACATTGGTGCGGTTTTGACCAGGCATCGGAGCATTTCCATTTAGGCACTTTAAGCACTCACTAGTGACCTCTGTTCCCACTATATCCCAATATGTTTGAAAGAAACTTGGGTTGAAATCACTGAGTCCCGGGGATTTTTTTGGGTGCATGGAGAATAAGGCTTGACGTAGTTTCTCCCCAGTATAAGGGGCCAATAGTAAGGCATTCTGCGAAGGCGTAACCTTTGGTTCCATATATTGTAGAAATGGCCGTGGATCACCATGTAAAGGCGTAAAAAGATCTTGGTAATAGTTCACTATTAGCTCAGGTAGTCCTGAATCCTAATCAACCCACTCTCCATTGTTGTTCTGAAGTCGAGAAATCAAATTCTTATGATTTTTATGTGACGCCATCACATGGAAGAACCTGGAATTTGAATCTCCCTCTGCTAACCAATGCTGCTTCGATCGTTGTTTCCAATATACCTCATTTTTTAGTAATAAGTCACCATATTTTTTCTCGGTACCACGCAGTAGTTCCATATCCAGAATAGGTTGTCTTCGCAAGAATGCCAGTTGACGTTTTATTGCGCGAAGATTGTTATAGAAATCCTGGTGATGCGACTTTGCCCAAGCTTGCAAATACAGGGAACAGCAAGTGAGACAATCATGAAGAGACAAAGACGTACCATCGGTCCACCCTCTGCTTACCAGTTGTTTACACTCACCCTCGAGAATCCATTTTGATTCAAAACGAAACCGTTTATGCATATATCTCTTCAACGTAACACCTAGGGAGAGGAATATTGGAAGATGGTTAGAGAACGCTGACTGTAAAACAGAAAGTGTGGCCATTGGAAATATGGAGGACCATGAAAGTGTCCCCATTGAGAGGTCCAGACGTTCCCTCACTATTGCATCACCTTCTCGACAGTTCTACCAAGTGAATCATGGACCCTCAAAACCCAAGTCATGAAGTTGGCAATCAGATACAGCTGTACGAAAACCCTCCATCAGTGATCTAGGATGATAGTTATTCCCTTGCTTCTCTGATAAGAACATAATGTCATGAAATTTCCTATAACACACCATGGTAGCATGGACTGAGAAGAGAGTTGTCTGAGTAAGTCCCAGCCTTGGCTCCTATTGTTGCGCTCTGGGAAGCCATAGAAACCTGTTAAGCGCCACCATTTCATCCCTTCAATAACAACCTCAATATCAATATGATGATTAGAGTAACTTATTAACCGAGCCATATTCGATTCCTTCCACATTAATGTTAAACCTCCACTCATACCCACTGGATCTACAGTAAACAAACCACTAAAACCCAGAGCTGATTTAACTTGTAAAACTCGTTTTTTTTTTAATTTTTGTTTCCATAAGAAAAATAAAGTTGCGCTTCTTTTCAGATATAAGGTTCTTTAAAACTCGAACTGTGCGTGGGTTCCTAAGCCCCCGACAGTTCCAACTTAGTGTACTCATAACTCTAGGTGGGCCTAGGAACCAGAACCCACCGTTTGCCAGTTTTTTGGCTCAATTACATTTTCTACCAATTCCATTTCCGTAGTCGTTGGCTCTTGTATATTCTCAGTTATCTCTTGTAGGCGCCTTCTTTTAGTCTCCATGCCACGAATAGGATTCACAATCCTATAGTAAGGAAATGCTGGATTTACGGAGATTGTTGGTGTCGACGTAATAGGAGCTTGATATGCCATGTTAATGTTTGATTCATGGCTCCTCAAATCTTCAGCAAATGGATTTGAATTTTGAAAGCCATGAAAACCGACAACATTAGTGGGATCTCCAAAATCAGTGTGGATCTCTCGTTGCTGATCAGTCCTTCACGGAATTTCTGTATCTCCATTCTCCCTTACCGACATAATGTCATTCTTCGATCGCAACCATTTGGCTCCTATCTGGGTTTGACGCCTTGAATCAGCTTTTAGCCAAGGACCGTATGCAAACTTCTCTTTCGGGAATTTGGATATTCATAGAGGAGGCGACAAAATTTGTTAGTGTGTCCCACTATACCGCAGAAATAGCAGAACGTATTCAGACATTCATAGTTAAACTCCAAACAGACGTTCTCTCCTCCTGACCATTTGATAAGCATTTTTCATTCAGTGGCTTGCGAATGTCAATGGCCACCCTGATACGTATGAAGTCACGCCATATAGGAGAATAATTATGTGGATCCGCTTCTATTTACTCGCCAATATATTTTCCTGCATCACCAGCTACCTTCTCGGATACAAAACCGTGTGGGACGTTATGGATTTGGACCCAAAAGCCAGTTTAACCAGCTCTATTTGACGAGGGTTTTCATGGGGTTGTAAGACATGCAGCAGAAGGGGACTTTGCTGTTAATTCCAAGGTCCATCTTTAATCACTCTTTCGACATCAAGGTGGTGGAAGAATTGGAAGATAAAAACGTTGTTGCCTAGCTCCTTAACCAGAAGTCCTTTGACAGCACGCCAAACACTCGCCATAACTTGCTTAAAGATCATAAAGTTTATCATTTTTCTGTTAATAAACTTCCCACCACACAATGCTGCCAAATCTTGTCCTGTTGGTCCTGTCCACCCACTGCTGGTTCTGCTGCATATTCTAAGACCCGCTCTTCCTCCTCCAAGTTTAAACGTTGATACATATCTTGAACCAATCTATCTTTCTCTGCGTTTGTAGCCATAATACCCAAGAAAACTATATACCAGCCGCATTTCACACGAATTGAAAATGTCTCCATTATACACTTACCTAGCTGGTAGTATCTAACAAATAACAAGTGAATATTTTTTCTATATTTTATAAAATAAAATTTGACCTTTTGTCAATTGAATTTTAGAAAAGCCTTGTGATCAGATTGAGTAATATCCCAACGATCAGGGCTGCTTTTAGTCACTAATAGGCTTAGCGGACTGAACACAAGCTACTTCAAATAAGAAGACGTTAAGGAAAAAGTTGAAATCAGAATGAGGAATTCCCGGATTGACTTGCTAGAAATTAAGAGTATTAGGAAATTAAAGCGTATTTTGCTATTTAAAAGAAGTGAAAATAATCTAGGATATAGACCATGGAAGGTTGGAAATTTGATTAAAATTTAAAGTTCTTAAAAGTTTCAAATATTAACATTTTTCTGTAAAAAACAGACAACGTAATTGACTTTTTTGGTACATTAATAGGATCACAAAAATTAAGAATGGAAAATAACTCGTTAGAATATATGAAAAGCTCCAAGGAGCAAATTTGGTTCTAATAAAATCATGGCTCATAGTAATGAAGTTTGAACTTCTAGTGAATTGTTCCTTAAGGTTTGAACTCGTAACAAAACAGCAATTAATGATTTTGGGTTTAGTTATATTCGATGTTCACCATCGCAACGAAATAAAAACTATTATCGCGAGTCTCAATATACTTGTAGATTTGACATTATACTATAATCTAAAAGTTTAAGCTATTAGGTTTATGATTTTTTTTCATTTATATGTCTATCACTAATTTCATCTTTTTTTAATGTAAAAATTTGATTCATATTTGAAATTCCAACCATCTCCTTTTTAAGTGTAAACAATTGAGCTTTCGCTCGACTCCTTGAGCAAAAACTTTTTTCTTAACAACTCAAGTATATGGCATTATCAAGAGTCTTTCTCTGGGCCCATCAGGAATCTCCTTCCTCTTTCATGTGGGGATGGTAATCATGAGATTTGACTACTATCTCCATACTTGTCTATTACCAAATTATCAGCTCTAATACTACTCGTTGACGCTAAGGAGCCTACTTAAGAGATCTTCATCATGAGCTTAGTGAGGAAACATACTCGTGACTTTAACACTATACTCTAACTCAAAATTTTAAGACATTAAATTTATTAATCTTTTTCATTTATATATGTTCCTGAGTAATTTCATCTATTTCTAAGGTGAGATTCTAGCCACACTTAAAGTCCTAATAAAAGCAACCTTGACAGACACTTTATTGAACAACAATTCCCAACGTATGGAGCGAAGTCAGAAGATTTTCTCACTTGTGTTTTCACTCTTAGGTGACAAATGACAACTTGTAGACTTGTGTATGCTAAAGAAGAAGCTAAATGACAAGCATTGCAGTGCAAGCAATTTTTCCTTTGCTAGCGCCATCTGCTTTCTCTTTTATGGGCCCTTTTGTCACCAAATTCCTCTCTCTCTCTCTATTTGTGTTGACTCACATGTACGTATTAATTATATTTTGTGCTTCCTTTTTTCAATTATTTTCCACTAGTTTGTTATTGTCCACCTTTTTAAATGTATTTCAGTGTTAATTATATCTTTTTTTTTCTAAAACTTGTCTTTCATGTTTGTAAAAGAGCTTATTTTTAATATGATATATATGTGATTGAAAAGAACCGTTCCAATTAATATATTTTCATCTCAAGAAAAAACTTTATAAATTTTAAAGTGACACAATACAATCACTTCATTCAAAAAATTTAAAATTAATAAAATTTACAAATGATGATACAATTATGTATATTAGTTATATATTTTTTAAATATTTAACGCATTCTTTTGTTCATATGATTCTATAGAAGATGCACTTAAAATTAATAAAAAAGAATATAGCCATTGTAATTCTTTATAGATTAGGTGGGTTATTCTGATAAAATCAACTAGTGTTTGTCATTATCTTTTTTCTTATTATTTAGCTTTTCTATTTCAATATAAAAGTCAATCAAAATGTTTAATGTTTTATAATTTTTCTCTATTATATCACTCAAGAAAACCTCTTATATTGTAAAATAATATATGTCACTCTAGGTAATTATTAGTGTTCCTTAGATGATATATAAAAGGGAGATAAATTGTGTGTATATGAATTTTGAAATATTCTTTATAAAATAATGAATTAATTAAATAAAAACAACAATAACCAAGAGAAATTCCCATTAATAAGCACGATCTAAGGAGGTCCGATAGTGTATAGTTTTATCCTTAATTAGTATAGAGACTATTTATAATAATACAAGAATATGACAGCTAACTAAATGACAATAATATCAAATACAAATACAATAGTGAGATAAAGAAAGTGTAAAAACAAATTCATAATGATTTAGTCAAAATAATTAATAGTTTATTTGTACTTCTTGAGTTTAGATTGAAAATTTAACTCTTTCACCTGTTTCAGTAGGTGAAAAGAAACACAACATACGTTTTTTAGGAGGAACCCTTATACATCTTTTCTTCCACTTATAAAGAGGAACTCTTTACATATCTTTTTTATCAGGAGCTAAGAAGAACCTTATCTAGCTTAATTGATCTCTAAGTGATCACATTAGCTCAATCACAAATCAGGAACTTATTTCTTAATCATACAATGCATTAAAGGCTCATACCATGCTCACACACGTATAAATGCACTTAACTCTCTCAATAGTTTATCCAAGATTGTCACGACCCGAATGAGTACACGACTGGCACATGAAACCCAAAAGTTGAAACCCTCAAATCATATATAAGATTGAATACTAGTGACAACATAAGCATACGTAAGTACAAGAACAATGAAGTACAATAATGTTAGCGTGCATCGAAAGGAAAAATTTTCAGCATGCTAAATCATATCATTGCAAACTCTAAAGTGTAAGTGCAAGTAAAAATAAATGAAAAGCATACATAGAAGTAGGTATATTGCAATCGACGCGTATAATGCAATTGACGCTCGTCAAATTCATTAATGTGAAGTTGATGGTAGCTAATATGAACAATAGAGTTGAGAGAGAGGGAGACCTTACTGAGTAAGTCCATAATGCTCTACAATGCTTAATGACATGCTCACACAGTATACCGCTTATATTAGTAAGCACACGTATATACTGCATGGCAAATCACATATAGTACACAATAAATCGTGGAGAAAGAATATCTATAAGACCTTAATCTCTAAAGGTACATCATAGTTGCAATCAAACACATCCACACATAAGCCAACTATCAATCACACAATTTTGTTTTCAAACAAGCATTCAGTCATACAAGGATCATCATAAAATTTATGTAGTTTATTATAGGTACCCAAACTCATATCCATATTCTTAAATATCATGATATTACTCACATAGGCACCATGATAATTACTGACTTAAATTACAAATGTATATGTATATACTTGTAGATACTTACACACACACACACACACACACAAAATGCCTTTCTCTGTCTCTTCATTTTTGTTGCCATAATTAAATCACATATACATATTAACAAATTATATTTTATGCTTCCTTTTTTAATTATATTCCATTAGTTTGTTATTGTTTATCTTTTCAAATGTGTATGGTGTTAATTATATCTTTTTTCTATTAATTTTCTTCCATGTTCATATATATATATATATAGATTAATAAAACAACCATTCCAATTAATATAGTTTCATCTTGAGAAAATAATTTATAAATTTTAAAATGACACAATACAAGCACTACATTCATAAAGTTCAAAATCAACAAAATTTACAAATGATGATAATATTATATATTAATTATATATTTTTTAAATATTTAATGTGTTCTTTTGTTCATATAATTCTAGAGAAGATGCACTTAAAATTAATAAGAAAGAATATAACATTGTAATTCTTTATAGATTAGGTTCTTATGATGAAATCAAATACTGTTTGTGATCATCTTTTTTTCTTATTATTTAGTTTTTCTATTTCAATATAAATTTCAATCAAAATGTTTACACATTACAATTTTTTCTATTATATCACTTAAGAAAAACTCTTATATTGTAAAATAATAATTTCACTTTAGGTAGTAATTAGTGTTCCTTGGATGATATATAAAAGGGAGATAAAGTATGTTGATATGAATTTTAAATTATTCTTTATAAAATAATGAATTAATGAAACAACAATAATAACCTAGTGAAAGTCTCAATGATATGCAGGGTTTAGAGAGATCTAGTAGTACGCAGTCTTACCCCTAATTAGTAGAGAGACTATTTTCAATAATATAAGAATATGACAATTAACTAAATGACAATAATACAAAGTACAAATATAATAATGAGATAAAGAAAAGAAATTAAAAACAGATTTATAATGATTTATTCAAAATAATTACTAGATTATGTGTACTTCTCAAGTTTAGTTTGAAGATTTAACTCTCTCTCCTTTTTCAGTAGGTGAAAAGAAACACAGTGTACATTTTTTTAAAGAGGAATCCTTACACCTCTTTTTTTTCTAATTATAAAGAGGAACTCTTTACATATCTTCTTTGTCATGAGTTAAGAAGAACCCTATATAGCTTAATTGCTCTCTAAATGATCGTACTATCTCAATCACAAATCAAGAACTTGTTTCTTAATCATACAATGCATTAAAGGCTTATATCATACTCACACAAATATAAATGCACTTAACTCTCTCAATAATTTGTACAAGATTGTCACTAACTGAATGGGCATGTAACCAGCAGATGAAACTTGAAAGTCGAAACCCTCAAATTGTATATGTAAGCTTAACTACTAGTGACAATATGAGCATGTGTAAGTATAAGCACAGTGAAGTACTACAAGTGAAATTAAATGAAAAGCATACATAGAAGTATGTATATTGTAACTGATGCCCCTGAAAGTCATTGCTGGGAAGTTGATGGTAGCTGGCCTAAAAAAATATAGTTGAGGAAGAGTCAAACCTTACTAAGTAGGTCCATATTGCTCTACAACACCTAGTGACATGCTCACATAATATACTATCTATATTAGTAAGAACATATAAATAATGCAAGAGGAATCATATGTAGTATATAGTAAATTGTGAATAAGGAATATCTATAAGACCCATAAACCTATTGCACGCTTGGTCTTGATACATACGCCTCAGGTGGCACGTCCTACATATTTTTCCTCTTGTAAAATTATAATCAAACACATCCACATAATAAACCAAACATTAATCATACAATTTTTTTTTCAAACAAGCACTCAGTGATGCAAAGACCATCATAAATTCGTGTAGTTTGCTAGAGTTACCCAAACTTGTATCCATATACTTAGATATCACGATATTAATCGCATAGGCACCACGATAATGACTTAGTCAAATAAAAAATGTATATGTATATACTTGTAGGTACTTATATATATATCCTATAATATCCATGTGTATAAGGATAAGGGCATATATCTTAGCTTAACATGTCATTAATCATATCAATCTAGAACTATACTCAGTAAAGGATATGGATATGATATTAGTAGATATATTTGAACTTACCTAATTGATGTACTTGTTAGTCAGAACCTTACGATATGGGTCCTACTCCTGATATACCTATAAAATAGGAAGAGAAATATCCTAATCAATATCATTTACAAGTAGTTAGACTCAATTAACAACCTAAGACTCGTTGGGTTTACTATGATGGTTCAATTATTCAATTTGACCCTTGATCTTATTCTCACCCAAACCTTCCAAGATTTTTAATTCACAAACCATTAAGAATTTCGATATGGTTTTATGGAAAAAAATAAAAAAAAATTATATTAAAAAAATTTTCAAAATAAAAGTTCCTAGAATAGTATCTCCGGCAATTGGAATATTCCTCCCAAGATTGCAAAATTTTCTAGTCTCAAAATTCGTCAATTTTAAACCAAATGAAAGATTTTGATAAGTAGAACAACTTTCATAACTATAGGAAACTTAGATTCTCAACAAATTAAAGAAAAATTATTTTAAGTCCCTAACATATCGCACCAATCGGCAACGATATAGGTGGTGAACAACAATAAGACAATAGGACTTTTTCTCCTATTATGAAGGGGAGACTAATGGTGGTGATAGTGGTGGTGGTGGTCAACACTCATCAGAGGTAACAGATCGAAGATTTTAGTTTTTCTACGATTTTACTAATGATTTTGGTGTTGTTGTGAGGTAAAATAGGTATGCTTATGACGGGCTCGAAGAGAGGAGTTGATTGGTATATGTGGTTAACCAGTTAGAGTCATCGAAAGTGAAGAATAGAGGAGAAGGATAATTTTATAAATAGTAACCTTGGGGTAAAGATGGAAAATAGGAACAAATAGGGTGGAAATGATACATACATACATACATACATACATACATACATACATACATATGTACGTATGTATAAGGGGGATATTACAATATCCCCTCCTTACAAAAAAATTTGTTCTCAAATATTATAACAATGTTCCATTAAGGAAATAAGTATGGATATAACTCTCGCATCTCTCTCTCTATTTCCCAAGTGATTTCCTTAACATTGTCATTCCTTCACATCACCTTAACCAAAAGAATCTGTTTTGATTGTAATTGACACACTTGAGAATCCAAAATAGTTACTAACTCCTCTTTATAGTTCATATTCTTATTCACCTTTACATTCTATAGTTGGAGTACATGAGAAGGATAAAAAATGTACTTACGAAGCTGAGAAGCATGGAAAACTAGCTGGACTTACAATATATCCAGAGGTAACACCAATCGATATACCACATTTCTAATCCTATCCATTATCTCGTAAGGTCCAATATATCTTAGAGACAAATTCCCTTTCTTTCTAAACCTCATCACACTCCTCATCAGAGATACCTTTAGAAATACTAAGTCAACGACTTGAAATTCCACATCCTTATGCTTCAGGTTCACATAACACTTATGTCCACTGAACACTATCTCTAGTATTTTCATGATCAATAGAATCTTCTCTAATGTGATCTTGATTAGTTCTTTGCCCTCTATCTGCCTCTTGCCTACTTCCTCCTAACATTTATGTGATTTGTATTTTCATTCATAAAATGCCTTGTAAGGTGCCATCCTAATGTTATTGTGATAGTTATTATTGTAAGTGAACTCGATCCGAGGCAAGTGTGAATCCCAATTATCAATAAAGTTCATCATACACATCCTCTACATGTCTTCTAAGATCTAAATTATCCTTTCAAATTGCCCATCGGTTTGAGGATGAAATATTATGCTAAAATCCAACTTGGTGCCCAATTCCTCCCGTAACTTCCTCTATAATCAAGATGTAAGTTGTGATCCTCGATCAAAGACTATCAATATGAGCACCCTATGGAGACACAATATCTACTTGATATACACTCATGTGAGCTTGGACATAGAGTAAAAGGTTTCATGGGTAAAACAAATGGGCTGACTTTGTCAACCTGTCCATGATCACCCAAATTGAACCACATCGGGCCCTTATATAAAGCCAACCATAAAATCCATTATGATCTTTTCCTATTTCCATTTAGGAATTGGCAATGGTTGAAGCTTACCTGAGGGTCTCTAATGCTTAGCTTTTACTTATTGGAAAGTTAAGCAATTAGAGACATATTAAGCCACATCTTTCTTTATACCATCCCACTAATACATATCTTTAATGTTACGATACATCTTGGTGGAACCTAGATGTACATTATATGTTGTATAGTATGCTTCCTTTAAAATCTCCTTCTTTAATTCTCCATATCTGTAACATACAATATCCCATTCATCTTTAACAAGCCTCCTTCATCAATCTTAAAATCTGTGTGATGTCCTTCTCATGCTTCATACATAAGCACATAAGCTTAGGGTTTTAGCCTTAAGCGATCATGATTTTGTCCAAAAATACCAATTGTACTCTGATGCTTATTGATAGTACTCCTAAATATGAACTTTGAAATTGAGTGCTTGATATATCAAATATGTAACTCCTTGGTCAAAGCTCTTTTCTCTACTATAATATGTCCAGACTACTAGAGGACTTCTTACTTATTGCATTAACTACAACATTTGCCTTTTCAAGATGATATTGAATATTGCAGTCATAATCTTTAGTAGTTTCACCCACCCTTTTTGCCTCAAATTTAAGTCCTTCTGCTGAAATATATATTTTAAACTCTTGTGATCTGTGTAAATTGCACACATCTCACCATCCAGATAATATCTCTATATCTTTAAGGCAAATAAAATTGCCTCCATTTCTAAATCATGATTATGGTAATTTTGTTCATACTTTTTCAATTGCCTGGATGCATAAGTAATTACTTTACCATTATGTATTAACACGCATCCTAGGCTAACTTTTAAAGCATTACAGTACAATTGAAGTGTTCCACCTTCAATTGGTAACGCTAGGATTGGAACTGTAGTTAAACATTCTTTAGCTTTTGAAGGCTCTCTTTATAGGTATCAGACTAAATGATCCAGCATTCTTTTGTGTCACATGTTTCAATAAGGTTGCTATTTTAGATTACTCTTAGACAAATCTTCGATAGTAACCTACTAATCCTAGAAAGTTTTGCACTTCTGTTACTATCTTCGGTCATTCCCAGTTTGTTATAGCTTCCACCTTCTTCTAATCCACATGTGTCCCCTCCTAAGATACCACGTATCTTAAAAATGTGACACTATGAAGCTAAAATTCACACTTTAAAAACTTTGACATACAATTGATGTTCTCATATTTTCTACAGCACCACTCTAAAATGTTGGGCATACTCCTTATCTGTTCATGAATACAAATAAATGTAATCGATAAAGACAATCACAAACCCATCTAAGAGTAATGTGAAAGCTCTATTCATTAGATCCATAAAAGTTACTTGAGTGTTGGTAAGGCTAAATGAGATTCCTAGTAATTTATAATGGTTGTATTAAGTCCTAAAAGCAATTTTAAGTATATCATCTCCTCTGATCATCAATTGATGATATCCAGACCTTAGTTTGATCTTAAAAAAATAACGAGCTCATTGAATTTGATCAAACAGATCATCAATTTGGGGTAATGGATACTTGTTGCAGATGATGACCTTATTCAACTGCCTATAATCAACACACAATTGGAGAGAACCATCTTTGTTCTTTACAAATATTATCGATGCACCCTATGGTGATATGCTAGGCCTTATGAAACCTTTATCTAATAAATCTTACAATTATTCTTTTCATTCCTTTAACTCTATAGGAGCCATTATATATGGAAGTATATAAATTAGAGGTGTACAGGGTACTAAATAAATGTGGAACTCAATATTTCTGTCAAAAGGTAGCCCTAATAACTCCTCAGTAAATACATATAAAAACTTCTGAACGTCTAGAACCATTTTTGGGCTATTAATTTCTATAGAGGTATCCCTGACTGAGACTAAGAACCTTTGAGACTCCTATTTGAGCATATTGTTGTCCACTAGTGGTAAAATTAAGTTGGATGGGATGGTCCTCTTATCTTCCTCAAAAGTTTACTCTACCTAACCCAGAATTTGAAACACCAATTTCTTCTCTTTACAACCAAGGTGGCGTAATGACTAAATAACCAGTCCATCCCTAATACTATTTCAAAATCCATAACCGGTAGCACTATAAGATGTTGTTTTCAATATCCTATCATCAGTCTCCATAGGACATGACTGTTAGATTAATTTTGCCTCAATGGCATCGCTATGTTTTACGGATACAAACAAGGATTCTTCTATCATATCTGGTACTACTTCTAGTTATATAATAAGTTAGGCAATATAAACGAATGGGTTATTCCCAGATCTATCATAACTCTAGCTTCTAATCCAAAGAAAAGAAGAATACTAGATTCCACCACATTTGAAGCTTATACGTCTTAGGGGTTGAGGGTTAACCCTTTGGCTTGACCATAACCTATAAGCTAAAAGGGCATGTCCTTGCCTATAACCTCCAAATCTACCTCCTTAAAGCCTCCATCCAAAACCTCGCTCCTTTTAGGCACCAAACTATGCCACTTGTGGCTACTAAAATGGAGGTTGCACCACACTAGAAGAGGTTTGTTGATAACCAATATTGGACAGTCTCTGATTAGATACTTGTATTGGCCATATCTGTAGCAACTTCTTAGTGATATGTAACATGGGCTTTGGTGTGCCTTACCCCATTACTGGCAAATGGAGGATGTCAAACTTGAATTGTTACATCCTGATCTTCATCCTTTCTTACTACCACCTCTTCCAGGTGCGAAGCTGAATCCTCTCAAATGTCTACGGTCAAATCTCACCTTGCTATGTGCTCTAGTAGCCCTCTATTAAGTGATACCACTTTGATTGTACCTTGACAAAAATTTTGATTATTGCTACTATCATTGCTTAAAACTGGAGGGTTTTGTTGAATGCCTCCTACTTTGGTGTCCAATAGATGGAGCACCATGCTCTATAAGGATCCTTTCCAATTACTTGGCCATATCCATTATAATAAAGAGCTTCTCCAAAAATTTATAGACATTTTGAAAGAAAGAGGTTCCTAACCCAATTACATATTAGTTTTTGTTCCTTAAATAATCAAAAACAACGTCTGGTGCATATAGACTCTCAATCAAATGAAGTCTATATTGGGCACCGATTCTGGAACCCAACTCTTGCTCTGATACCATAACTGTTGGGACCTGATTCCAGAACCTAACATTTGGAGTCCTAAAACGTGTGCTTGTACTTGTTACCATGTAACGTTAATCCAATTAACTGTCACTAGTTATCCTCGGTTCATCTTCATTCTCTGATACCGTAAGTGTCGGGCCCTATTTTCAGAATAATTCTTATATTGAAGCAAATATTCTATGCTCAACTTCCATCCAGATATTGAACATCTTATAGGCTGAATAAGAATTT
>JANIPM010000006.1:50579477-50590466 GCA_027478405.1 Erythroxylum cassinoides
CTGAAAGCCCATCCAGCATGTGCAGAGCACACGCCAACGTCTAACAATCAAGGTGCATCTGGACGTCAGCCTTTGATGTCTCTCTAGTGTAGTGTCTAACGGGTGCAGTTTCCAGAGCTGTGCATCGTCTTCCTTAGATGCACGCACGCTAGTTTCTAGTTCAACTTTTTTTTTAACTGTAATGGGTCAAGCCAATGATTTGTGTTTCATGGATTTTCTTATTCTAAATCATCACAACGTCATTCTTCCATAAGTTGGTTTACTCGTACCAACTCATGAAAATGTTGTTTTGTTTTGTTCGTTTCCTTTTCCTTTCCAACATTAAAATCGAATGTCATTTTTTTTGGGAAATGCATGGACATAGAAGAATAGAACAAAACCACAGTTCAGAAATGCAACAAATATTCAACATGAAGCAAACCTTTTTTTTCGTTTCTTTCTCAACAATAATAGTTCAAGAAAATTACGTTAATATTCAACCTTTAGTTTCAAGAACCATACGTTCATGATCATTATGTTTCGGTTAAATAGTGGGAATATTATGAACATCTGAAAATCATCAAACCGAAAAACACGAAAACATGTTTTTTTTCTGTATCAAATATAGAACAAAATAAAAATGAACAAAATACAATCATACATAAACAATACATGGTAGAACCCAAATCATGTAATGTTGTGGCTCTGATACCAATTGTAATACATTTATGGGTCGATTAAGTTTTGCGTACCTGTATTCATGATTGTTTTGGTTTTTGTAAGATGTTGATTTTCTCTCTTATTCTTCCTTTAATGTATTTCTTCCTAAAAAAAATCTTCTCTTCTTATTCCTTTAATGTATTTCTTCAATAGTTCAAAAAAAATTTATTCAATAAGTTTTTTCAACTTATATAGCATCACCAACCGACATGTCATTTAGTAATTGGAAGAGAGAGAAAAAGGGTCTTTGATTTATTTGAGATCCATTATTTAATACCTAATAACCATTATCTTGGGTATTTTTCATGGAACTCAAATCTATAAGTCACATAGGACATTAAATAGTCTAACAGCAAGTGCACGCATTGCACGATCCTTACACTCTCTCAACATTACAGATATAAGTTCCACCACTATCTCCTCTTGCCCGTCAAAGATTGCAATGTGTAGAACAGTGTCCTTTGACATGGTGATTTGAGCATCGGAACTGTGGGTATGTCCCCTGTATATTTCCACGACTTTTTCCTATTCAGCCTTTATGACCAGTTTTTCTAGAGGTCCGAGAGTTTTGTGTGGAAGAAAAATGGTCCACCAGATAATTGTTAATGGATTAAAAAAGGAAAAGATGGCCAAACATGAAGAGAAGGGAATAGTCCAAAGACTTCAACTTTACATAAAAAAGAGAAAATAGACGAAGAGTTATTTTTTCTTTTGTTGGGGAACATATTGATGACTTGCATTGCACTCAAAACCAAAGGTTATGAAAGTGGCTTGGTCATTTCTGAACTTTACTCACTCCTCCTCTTAAGGGCTATATAACAAAAATCTCAAAATTGCTCATGAAGTATAAACTTTGAAAGTCGAGTGTAGATGAAGAATTTGAAGGTTACCAATTTGATCGAAATATTATAAATCAAAAGTATTATGATATTGACATGCTTGATTCAATTAATTCCCAATAAGTGTATAGTATTTAATTTTTACAATGAGCAGCAATAATATAATAATTTAATTTTAAAAATAATGTCAGTGACTAACTTAAAATTTATTATAAAATTTGATTTATTTAATAATTTATAACAATCTTAAAGATTTACTATACAATATTAATCTAATTTTACAAAAGTATATCTTTAATTTTAACATTTCCATTAAATTACATGTTAGATTTTAATATTTTGAAGTATGTAAGATAAAAATGATGAGTGTAAAGGTTTTTATTTTAATTTTAAAAAAAAAGTTGATAAGATTATATTCAATCCATTATTTATGATTTAAACAATGATATAGTATAAATTTATTATTTTTATTAGTTATATAGGTTTTACTATATTACGTGGCAAGCACATAAGTAGCATAGCGAGACTTATATGTTTTAATTAAATTGAAATTAATTACTTTAATTTTGATTTAATTATTTAACCAATAAAATTATAATTACAAGGAAATTCTCATATTAGTTTTTAACCCTCATCTCTCTTCATTATTTTTAGCATATAGACAACATCCTAAAAGGTAGATGCTTGCCTTCAGCTCCTTAACAACTAATGTTCCTTCCTTGAGCACTTACGATATGTCTACAATACCTTTCCCTAAAGTGAGTACTGTTGATCGTCTTCGTGAGTATTGTTGATCGTCTTCTGTGTTCGACCCCACGCTTTTGCCAGTTTTCTTCTTGCACTGATTTGCTTTTCTGTACCTACTCGATCGCGGGACTGACTATTCGAGGGACACCAGCCCAAAAAAGGGCACACGAGGAAGCACGAGGAGGACCATCCACCCCAACAGCCGCTTTCCTACAATGACGCCGTAGCAGGGCATCCAGCGGAAGACGTCCCAGTAGAAGATAACGCCTGGCCAATTGAGGAAGTTATTGCTCTGGAAGACGATGACATCCTCCTGATATCCAATGAGCTCGAGGTGGCATTCACCTATCCAAGGCCTTTCAAGAGAAGCTAGACCAGCAATGGACTACCGCAGTCGTCGTGAAACTTTTAGATCGCCGGATAGGCTACCAAAGTATCTGCTCCAGGTTGAAGTTACTCTAGAAACCCAGCGAACCGATGAAAGTGGTAGACCTCGAACAGGAAAATTTCCTCGTTTGTTTTATAGAGGAAGACGATTACCTCCATCTTCTGACTGCCGCACCTTGATAATCTTCGGGCAGACTGTGTCTGTGCAACAGTGGACACCCTCCTTCCGTCCAATGCAGGGTCTGGTACACCGGGCGGTAACGTGGGTACGGTTCCTGGACCTCCCAATTGCCAGGTACCACTGCACTAGGCAACACCATAGGGAAAACGGTGAAGATTGATGAACTAATGCTGCTCGCCCAATAAGGACAGTTCGCACGGCTCGTGGTAGACTTGGACCTAAGCTCTCCATGGAAAACGACGGTGGAGCTTGATGGCGAGATCATCCAAGTGAGGTATGAAGACTTGCCGTAGTTATGTTTCAAGTGTGGACGAGTGGGACACGACGACACTGCTTGCCCCCATCGCCAAAATGATACCAACACACACCCAGTCTTCGAAGCAGGTCGGATGGTGACAGCCTCCTCAGCAGAGCATGCAGGCGACGGTAGCGAGGGACACCCAACAGTGGCGACTTCCTCATCCACCTACACCTCCAACGGCTATGGGTCGTGGGTTCAGATCCAGCGTAAACAATGGCTACCTCACCAACGGTTCATGCAACAACAGGCTCCCTGCTCCTCCCAACGACACACCGCAGACAAAGAGAAACATAATAGGAAGACGTCGTCAGGTATGGGTTCTCGATTTTTAGCTCTGACAGGAACAGATTTGATGGAGAGCATAGATGCGACGTTGACAGAAGGCCCTCGTTTTAATACCAATATGGGTATGGGACAGCGGGGTGCAATCTTAAGCTTTGGCAAAGTCCAGCCTCATTTACCCCCGAGGTCCACCGATACTAGGCCCTCCTCTAGCAAGGGGCCCAGAGGCACCAAGACAGTCTCCCAAGGCCGAAACGCTGGAGCCAACTCCAAGCCACGCCCAGCCCAACCCACGGGCCCAGGGAAAATGCAGATCCAACCCACCTTGCAGGAATCCAACATTGCGATTAATATCCTGTTGTACTCAGAAATGGTGTGTGAGAGCCTCTTATTGGCGGAAAATCCGCGTGCAGATAGGGCGGGCCTTCATCTGATGGAAGGAGTCGAGGCCCAAGAGGAGAGCCTAAACCTTGGGGTCCCTACCTTAACCCTATCGGCAGATCCTCCGAACATAGTCAGACCTTCACCTCCTCTAAAAGCCAATTCTCAGCTCGCTCATCAAGAAACGCCGGCATAGCGAGTCCCGGGCAAGGGCATCCCCGGTGCTCCCCTAGGAGGTACCCTTCCTATTTGATAGTTTCCATTTATGTCTATTCTCTTATGGAATTGTCAAGGGGCAGGGGGTCCAATTTCCTTATTGTCCTTCGGAATTACCTAAAGTATTATGAATCGGGTATCCTTGTCTTGATGGAAACCCGGATTAGTAGCCCTAGGGCCCAGAAAGTTATCCGTTCCTCGATTTTTCGTTTCTTGTCGAAGCTGAAGGTTTTTCGAGTGGGATCTGGCTCTTATGGAAAGAAGCATACCGGGTCTCGATTTTTGTCGCTCACCGGTAGTTTATCCATACCTCCGTCCAGTATGAATCGTACCTCTTTGATTTCACTTGTATGTATGCTAACCCCTAAGTAGTTTCCCAACAACACTTATGGTTGGCATTAGAATGTCTCGACATAACCCACCTTAATCCCTAGTTAATAGGGGGTGATTTCAATGCCAAACTGGAAGCTTCTGATAACAGAGGAGGGGTTAGAGCTACGCGAGTGGTGAAGAAACGTTTTCAAGACTAGGTCCACGGGTGTAGTCTCCTTGACCTTGGATATGTGGGATCTAAGTTTATGTGGAATCGAGGCAATATTCAGGCCCGGTTGGATCGAGGTTTTGGATCCCCAGAGTGGCTCCAATCTTTCCCACACGCGGTTAACTACCACTTACCCTTTCTGGACTCTGACTATCTTCCTATGCTTCTTCGTTTCCACCATCTACAACCCCATCGTATAAGACCTCGAAGTTCCATTTCCTAAATGCTTGGCTCACTCACCCTAGATTTAATGAGGTTATTCACACACATTGGGACCCTTCTGAGGGCTCGGTGAGCCAATCTTTAGCCCACTTATCCCACCACCTCATGCAATGGAATCGCTTCGAGTTCGATAATATTTTTCAATGGAAGAAACGACTAGTAGCTTGCCTGTAAGGTACCCAGTCTGCCATGACGGAGGATAATATGGATTATCACTCTGATTTAGAACATCAGTTAAGTGGGGAGCTGATGCAAGCCTTGAAAGAGGAGGAACTCTTTTGGCATCAAAAAGTCAGATGCGATTGGATTTCGAAGGGCGATCGGAACACTATTACTACCACACCCTCACTCTCACCAAACGTAAGCGATTAAAGATTAAGAGCCTCAAGGACTACCTCGCTAGAGACTTTTTTGCCCATCTGTACTCTCAAAAGGAGGAAACTCCCCCTGGGCCCTGCCTCTTGACGCCTTCCCTCCGATCTCTGAGGTCAACCTACACAGTTTAAACCAGCCTCTCCACCGAGCCGAAATCAAGAGTGCAGTTTTTGGCATAAATCCGAATAAAGCCCCAAGGGTGAATGGTTTTAATGCCCTTTTTTTCAAAAACACTGGGATCGGGTTGGCCCCAAAGTTGCTGAGTATATCCAGGAAATTTTCCGGAAGGAACGTTGGGAGAAGGAATTAAATGAGACCATCCTTGTCCTTATCCCTAAAGTCCCCTCCCCGTCTAGTCTGACCCAATTCTGTCCTATCAGTCTTTGCAATGTGACTTACAAGATCATTTCTAAAATCATTTTTAATAGGTTAAAACCACACATGGATCACTTAGTTCAGGAGAACCAGTGCAGCTTCATCTCGAATCACCATATTACTGACAACATCATTATCACCCAAGAAACCATCCACTTCATGAGGAAAAAGAAAGGCAGACAGGGGTTCTTTGCAATTAAAGTTGATCTTGAAAAAGTATACGACAAACTTCATTGGGATTTCATACTAGATACGCTTAAGGATATTGGTCTTTCGGAAAACCTCACATGGGTCATCATGCAGTGTGTGACGACAGTGACCATGCAGGTCGACTGGCAGGGCTCTAGTATTGAACCATTTAGGCCTACTAGAGGCATCCGTCAGGGCGATCCAATATCTCTTTATCTCTTTGTCCTTTGCTTGGAACGCCTCGGCCACCTTATATCAGCTAAAGTTAGCCAAGGGCTTTGGCGTCCCCTGAAATTCAGCCCATCTAGTCCCCCTATCTCTAACTTATTCTTCGCTGATGACTTGATCCTTTTCGCGGAGGCTACAGATGCTCAAACCCAAATTATCGCCACTACTCCCGAGGGTTTCTGCCAGGCTTCGAGCCAGAAATTCAACACGCATAAAACTCAGATTTTCTTTTCCAATAATGTTCCTAGGCAATCTACACTACGGTTCAGTAGCTCCCTAGGGATTCAGAGTACGAATCATCTGGGAAAATATCTAGGCGTCCCGTTGCTGCATGAGCATACCACGAGAAATACTTACCAACATATCCTTAATACTGTGCAACGGTGTCTAGCTGGGTGGTAAGCACGACAGCTATCGTTAGCTAGCCGCATCACTTTAACACATTCTGTGATTTTGGCTCTACCTATTTTTACGATGCAAACTATGCGCCTGCCTCGTCACCTTTGTGATGAGTTAGAGAAAATTATGCGCTCTTTTATTTAGGGATCCACAAGTGCACAACCGAAAATGCACCTTGTCAAGTGGGATACTATCTACCGGCCCAAGCAGGAGGGAGGTCTTGGTCTTAAGCGAATTCGTTCAACTAACGATGCCTTATTAACCAAGTTGGGCTAGGCTCTTATTTCCTTACCCTCCACCTTCTGGGTCAAAATCCTTAGAGCTAAGTATCGTTTAGACCCTCATTCTCTCCCACTTAGCATTGCTAGGAGTGGAGCGTCGGACACTTGGCAAGGTATTTCTGCTGTGTGGCAATTTGCTCGTCAAGGAGTTAAATGGAGACTAGGGAATGGTAGACACATTTCCTTTTGGCTAGATAGCTGGGTGAAAGATTGGGAGCTCCTTATCAATGTGGCGTCTTCACCTATCCCTGAGTCCATTATGCACGTCTTAGTAGCGGACTTGCACTCTGATACTAGTGACTGGAAATGGAGTTTAATCCAACCCTACCTTCCTTCCCTTGTTTGTTGGGATCTTGCGGGCATTACTCCTCATGCTGACAGACTCGCATAGGATACCCTTCAATGGGGCCCAATAGCCAATGGTTGATTTACAATTGCGTCTGCCTACGATTTAATTGAAGGGTGCACCTTGGAGGTTACTACTAGCCTTTGGGCCCAAATCTGGCACAGGGCTAGGCCCCAGCAGATTAGGACCTTTCTCTGGCTCTTGAGTAAGGATAAGCTACTCACTAATTATCAGAGAGTCCAACGCCATATTGCGACTGATAGTAAATGCTATGACTGTGAACAGAAGGAAACCTCACTACATGTCCTACGGGACTGTTCACGAGTATAGGATTTCTGGCTTAAATTTCCCTCAAGCATCGTGGATTCTACTTTCTTCCAACAAGATGTGGAACATTGGGTATCAGCCAATCTTCTCAAACAATCTTAGGTGGCGCATCAACCATAGAATATTATCTTTGGAGTTGCTTGCTGGATGTTATGGACTAGGCATTAAATCTTATTTCCATTGGCCAGATGCGGGTACGCATGCAGTGCTGGAATATATAGAGTGGATTAACAAAGCTAGGGTGGTGGAGAGTTGTGTTTTTCTGTCACAGGGTTTACCGGTGTGGAGTCTCATTGGTTGGTCCAAACCTCTGCTGGCCTGGGTCAAACTGAACACTGATGGCTCGGTTCAACGGGGGTCAGCTTTAGCTACTTCCGGGGGTTTACTTCGTGACTGGCATGGCAAGTGGTGTGGCTGGTTCTTGCATCACATCAGGTGGGGAGCTCCACTTGAGACCAAACTTGGGGGTATCCATTCGGGCCTCACTTTGGCCTGGTCTCTTGGGTACCGTCGAGTCATTATAGAAGTGGATTCTTTAGAGGTAATTCATCTTCTATCCTCTTCCAGTACTGTGTCTACTGTGAATTTTGTTTTGTTGACAAATACCCGGGTGCTTCTCTATCAAAATTGGGAGGTCAACATTCAACATGTGCATCGCGAAGGTAACCAGTGTGCGGACCACCTTACTGCTCTCTCGGTCCTTACCGTCCCGCGTCTGCATTTCTTATAAGAGCCCCCGATATCGGCAATGGAGCTGCTCCATCAAGGTCAACTCGGCGTTGTTTATAGCCGATGTTTGCATTAGCTTTTTTTTCTATTTTGAGTTTTCATTTGTATGAAAAAAAAACCGTGCATTGAAACCCTAAATAGATCTTTCTATAAATCCCTCTTTCGAAAATAGAAATTGCAACTGAGGCTTGAACTCGAGTTGACCAATTCTGACTTACCTCAAAGTCTAAACTTTATGTGTAAGATAATATTATTTTATTAAATTAACATTATTTTAATATTCTATCTTAAAAAATGTTCCAGCTGAGTTGAGTTAGACTTGCACTGGCTTGATATGCCCAATAATGCTAAGTTGGAGCTTGAATAGACTGGTTCTATTGCTATCCCCAAAATACTAACCTGTTGTTCCTCTCTGCCACCATAGATCCACTGGTGATTTCATTCTTTAACAATGACGTGCTTGTCTCTGCCTGAGTAGTCCTTGACATAACAAGTGATTTTGGGGATTTGTCGACTGACTCTCATGTTTCCTTCACAAATACACCATCAAACCAATCAAAACAATGGATATTGTGGAGGAGCTTCTTGGACTTTCTATAGGTTAGAGTTTCTGATATAAGATTCAAATCAAAAGGTCAAATCCAAGTCCGATAATTTTCACACAATTGACAACTTTTTTTTGGTACAAAACCATTTTACTAGTTATCAGACAAATTAAGCAATTAGAGTGGTGCCAAATTGTCCAATGTTCTAAGCAAAAGCTATAACATATAGCATTGACCTTATCATGTGTCCCTGTGTCTCGGATCATTCATAAAAGGGGTTAAAAAATGAAGGAAATACGAAATACCTGATTTCGGTTCCATCAGAACTTTTGAAGCAATTTTTTAGGCCAAATCCAACCTCTCGAGACCTTCATAGAAAATATTCACGAACACTCAGTTAACGCTTTTCTACAATTTTCTCAAGGCGTAAACACTTTTAACGGGTCAGAAATCATATCTTCTCTCACCAAATGCTGAACAAAATTAGAAAAAACATGTCTTCTCTTACCGGACACTAAACAACATTAGAGAAAACCTTTATGTTTTTCAGCTAAATGCTAAAATGCATTAGAACACCTTTATGAGTTTGAAAACTTATATCCCCTATGTCATATTAAATTTATGCATATCCATACTAAACGTATATGTCAAAATGACATAGGCTCATGCTCAATCTTTATATATGCCTAACGACCCTTAAAATGCTTAAGATCAACACAAATCTTAAGACTTTCATATGCATTATGATTATACACAAGAACATTTATTACCGAGGATAAAAAGATGATCATCTATATTAATAAATAATCATAATGTCATAATACATCAAAATATACAAACTTTTAAGGAGTAAATACAATGATCCTTAACTACTGCTGTCTAAGGACTTTAACACACCCATACTCAATATATGTTTAACAAACACTAGTGGGTGAAGTCATTTAGTCAATGGATCAGCTAACATCTCCTTAGTCCTGATGTGCTCCACTTCAACGTCACCCTTCTGAATCAACTCCTTTATGATCAAGTAATTGATCTCTAAATGCTTAGACCCTACGATATTCTTGTTGTTGTTACTGAACAACATTGCAACAAGATTATCACAATATAACCAAATGGGCTTAGCTATCGAATCTACTACAAACAACTCAGAAATCAAGTTTTTGAGCCAATTTGCCTGTGAAGCAGCTCCATAGCATGCATCAAACTCTGCATGCATGGTCGAGGAAGTTACCAGTGTATGCATGACATTCTTCCACAATACTGCACCATCTGTCAACATAAAAATGTACACCAAAGTGAATTTGCGATCATCTGGACATATAGCAAAATCAGAGTCTGTATATCCTGTAAGGTTTAAATTGTTGACTTTCCTGTATGTCAACTTATAATCCTTGATACCCTTTAGGTATCTCAACACCCATTTGACTGCATTCTAATGATCCACACCTAGGTTAGCTAGATATCGACCCAGGAGTCTGACAACAAATACAATGTCCAGTCTGGTGCACCCCTGGGCATACATAAGGCTACTAACTGCAATAGAGTACGGGACATTCCTCACAACCTCTCTCTCAACTTCATTATTTGGACACTGTGCCAAAGATAATCTCTCACCATGAGAGATAGGTGCTATAACAAGTTTGCAGTCAGCCATATTAAACCTTTATAGAACTCGCTCAATGTATGCTCTTTGTGAGAGGCTCAATGAGTGTTAAGATCTGTCCTAGTGAATCTACATACCGAGGATAAAAGATGTTTCACCTAAATCCTTTATGTAAAAGTGTTTGAATAAAAGTTACTTTACCTCATATAATATGCTCAAATTATTTGACGGGAGCAAGATATCATCCGCATATAGTAATAAGAAGATAACTTTGCTCCCCTTTACCTTATAATATAAGCATCTTTCGACTTTGTTTTTCGCAAAGCCGAATGAGGTCAAAACCTCATCAAACTTTAGGTAACATTATAGCACCCCTTACCGTAGGGTACACACCGGGACGTCCGTGGGTCGTTCCGATACATAACCTACAATAAGGGTGTACTACGAGCAAACCCAACTACACTCCACATGGCATCAAAATAAATATCACTAATTTTTAAAACCAAAACACTTTTTCATTTCATTCTTAGAATCCATAAATACACAATTCTGTCAAAGATTACTGTCCATACAATACTCAAAAGAAACTAAACAGCTCCTATCTAGGTCATCCCCAAAAGTCCCAGTTAACCCACCTCTGCGCCATAACTTCTCTTGCCGATACGATCTACAAGGTAGAGAAAGTCTCACCCTCTGGAGCTAGGAGTCTACTATCACTGTCCTGAAAAATAATTGCAATGTTGGGTGAGTTTACGAACTCAGCGAGAAACCATCATCGATGGTTCACCCAACT
>JANIPM010000006.1:50608285-50623942 GCA_027478405.1 Erythroxylum cassinoides
AATGTTTACACCTTTCCTGACGTCTACAAGAACGTCGAAGAATACTTTGGCCTTCAACGACGTTTGCTAACAGACGTTGTAGATCACTAATGCCTACCCTACCTTCCACGACGTTTTTTGTGACGTTTTATTAGACGTTGTAAATAATTTTCGACGATGGTTAATTGCCTTTTGCGACGTTTAAAAAACGATGCAAAATGCCTCCTTTTCTTGTAGTGATACCTAAAATAAATGGACAATAAACCACATGAAAGGAGCAACTTTATTATTTGTTTCATTCAATTCTAATAATAGCGGATACAGAAGAAAAATGTGCAATATATGCAACTAGTAACAATCTATTTTTAAAAAATTGAAATTTCATCAAAATATCTTGATAGGATGCAAATTAAATTGGATTGAATAACTAGAGCTATAGGAAAATTCAATAATCCTACCTTGTAGAGAAAGCATATTAACAACAAAACAGAAAAGAAAAAGAAGAGCATATTCAACATATATATATATTCTAGGAGCAGTATATAGTTAATCGTTATAAACCTTTATAACTAGTAATTATAGAATTAAATATAACTTTTGCCAATAACCAAAGTAGTAACTTGGTTGGTGATACTAAGTCGCTACAGACAACCATCATATACAATATAGCAGATCACTCAGCTTCACTAAGCTTCCACCTTATATTGCCTCTAACATCAACTGCAACAAAAGGACGACTAAATTGGCCAATCTTAGCAGTATTCTTTTTAGCCTGCTCAACAAGTTGCATAACAACTCTAATTAATAAATTTGTAATGGTCATTTTCTCCATAAAACATAATGTCTTTAGAGCTTTTCCAATCAAGATAATATCTCCACTATGCATTATTCTGGTCCTATATAACAGTTTATAGCCTTTTATTCTAGTTTTAAGTCAATATGTGATAAAATACTTCATTTTGAACTTTATTTGGGCAATTAATTGAATTTGGGGTCCCTTTGAGGATTGGAGATCTTAAAGATCTTCTCCGTCAAAAGACAATCTAGAATGGGTATAAGCATGAAAGATGTAGTCCAAAGTCATATTGTTATTTAAAGCAAAATTCTAGTCCCTAAACCTTCAAACAAATTCTACCAAGTTTGGAAATATAAGAGAGAAAGACACCAGAAGTTGAAGAGACAGAAACAGAGAAATTAACTTCTTTTTTTTTTTTTTTGACTCACTTGTCAATTGGGATAGACATTTGACTAGGGTCTATAAAAAGATTTTCAATATTAGGGTTCAAATTGAATATTTGTTAAATGTTAAGTTTTTCTTAATGTGTCAAAATATTTTACTTTTAATAAAAAATGTTATAGTCTAATTTGACATTTTTGATTGAATTAAAAAAGCAAAAAATTGAGGTCTATAAATTAGGTATGCAGTTTAATTTTTGTATGTAGGGGACTTTTAAAAGTGGTTTACTTTGATGGAGTTTTGCAAATTCTGTGTCATCACCGAATGGAAGCATGAAAATAGGCAAGAGAGCAAGAGATGCCCATTACTGGGCGCTTGTTATCGTATAATCCCAGGTTAGTTAGGAATCAGACGTCCACAACACAAATTATATACTGCTTCCTAACAAAGATTCAATCTTGCAAATCAATAACAAAAGTTTATTCACCGAAAGGAAAGGACATTAATGTCTTGTACTAACTTTTTTGGAAGTCAAAAGAAAATTTTATTAACTATAGTAAAATTATAAACAGCATTAAAGCGAGAGTTAAGTATCAATAGTCTAAAAGTACCTAATTAAAAAGACAAAATGTTAACCCTAAAATACAGGTGAGTTGGTAATGAACTCTTTTGATTTAAGTGAGGTTGTTGATTCGAATCGTCCTCATGTATGCAACTGTTTAAAACTTAGGGCTAAAATTTTGCCTCCCACAAAGGACCTACCTGACTCGACTGAGAATTAATCTAAAAGTGGATAACTTAAAGATGCTTTTTCATAATTAGGACCCTCCTAAAATTTCTCTTGGGCAACAAAAAAGAAAAAAGAAGAGAGGACAAAATGTTAATACTAAGCTAATTCAGTTCTCATAAATGTTTTCATGTTGTCAGATAAGCAGTAAATCAGATCTTCTATATTACTTAAATCTATCCTAACCCTAATTCAGTTCCAAAACAACGTCACTTTAAGTTTATTTATACATAAAACGATTTCGTTTTGGTTGAAACGGATAAAACGGTACAAAAGAACTGAACCAATAAGCTGTGAGTTGCTTCCTTAGAACCAGGCTACGTATCTCATGTCGATTAATCACCCTCTCTATTAAAGTCGCATGCCCCGCTAGAAAGCACCCAACCCCAGGGAAAGTGTGCGTATTGGATTGTAATGTCTTTGGGTCAATCTAAGGACGCTGGCGACCTACAGGTAGCCACGACGCCCGAGCGGCCGAAACCGGCTGTTCCCCCTCGGCCGCTTGCTTTGGGGACGGCAGCTGGGTCGACAGCGCTTGTGGAATACACGGCTCCGGCGTTCAAGGAAGAGGATGAGGACCTGGAGGTGAAGCTCCGACGAATCATCGACAACGTCCCTGTTAGGGTTAGCAACACCTCCGGTAGTTCTGCTGGTGCCGGCTCCGGCGACTTCCACCAGGTAAATTTTCTGTTTCTTATCTTAAAACCAAAGATTTAAAACAGGACCGGACCGGACCGGACCGTCCGGTCTAACCGAAAAAGATTAAACCGGCCGATTTTTATACAGAAAGGTTAGTAGGTGAAACCGAACCGGACCAATGACCGGTTCAAATATTTTCCGGTCGGACCGGACGGTCCGAACCGGTTTTTAAAACATTGGGTGTGGCCGTGCACTTCATTTAAAGACTTAAAACATGTTCTTTTAATTAAAGGAGAGGAGAAAGAAGGAGAAGAGAGGAAAGAGATGAAGTTTTGGCCATCACCACAATTCACCCTTCTTTTTGATTTTTCAACTCAAACCAAGATGTTCTAAGCTAATTTGGGTTAAGAAACTCAAATCTATCATTAGATTTGAGAAATTCTCAAAGGATTGGAAGATATCACCGAAGGAAGGTTTAGGTAAATTTTGTCTCATCTCTCTCTACATTAGGATTTTGAGTTTGGTATTAAGATATGTTGTTATCCATGCTTTATTGTGCATGAAACATGGTTTAGATGAATGAAATATGTCATGAAGAGGGTTCTTTAAATCAAAACCGAAATTGTCCCCTTTAGGTGAAACTTTGTGAATTTTTGAATATCTTTTGAAATTGATGATTTAAATGAACTCTATTATGTTAATTGTGTATGTATGAGGTGAATTGATGATGGAAAATGAGGAAGAAGTGCATTAGAAGGAGGCTTTCAAGTTTATGCCTTTAGGTGTTTGATAAAATGCCTAAGTGAATTTGGCTTAGGATTTAAGGATTTTGATGGTGTGCATTGGGAAGAGGCTTTCATGTTTACTTAGAGTAAACTTGAATTGTTGCTTAGATTGACAAGTAAAGGCCTAATGTGTTTGGATAAAGAGGGGCTTAATTATGTTTTGAAATAAGTATTAGATTAAAGGCATTAAATGCCTTAGAAAATGCAAAAGAAAAACTAAGGTGGATAGTAGGGAAGTAACCATGTGAGGAATTAAAGTGTTGAATCCTATAGTTCAAAGGGAATGATATTATGTTTTATACACTTATGTGATGGTGTATAATTATAAAATTTATGTTAAGTAGTAATTTCATTGTACATTGTATGTTCTTTATGTATAAAGGCTCAGGAGGTAGGAATCAAGGAACCGGTACCCAGGATTGTTGAAGCTAAGTGAGTGTATACCTTCTTTTGAGGTAAGTTAGGGAATCATATTTTTTCATATGGAATTAGATCACTCTAAGGCATGTATGATGAACGTGAATTTTAGACCTAGGTAATGCATAGTAGAATTTGATCTCCAATAGATGCTAGTATATTTGTTTATTTAATAAACAATATGGTTTTGAATAACTCTTTGTTATTGGAGTACAACTTATGTTTTTATTTCGTATTTTGAGAAATGACATTTTTTTCAACAAACCTGCACTCAATAAGTAAAAGAATAATGTTTTATTTTCTAAAACTATGTTTTTGAACGACTTTCACTTAAGGTGCAAAAGATGACTATTATGGCCTGAAATAATGTTTTCAAACTTACTTATGCATAGATGAGTCATATATGCTATGTGTATGTTTTCTCTTTTGGCTTAGAGCCACAGCATGGTTTCATTTTAATGGTTTGACCGATAAATAAAGGCATGATGCCTTACCTAATTTTTGATACTTAAATGTTGCATATGATTTTTTTGATTGGTGAGGAAACGATTGGCCAATCGTGTGCTGGGCACAACTGATTAAGAGACCCCCGTATCCTTGACGCTAGTACATGAAAGTCGAGTCGCCGTATCGACACTTTTCTATGGGACTTGGGGGTGATTCCACACCTAAGGTCTGGACATCGACGAGTTCATCACCTAGGGTCATGATGCTCTTGTCGATTGTAGTCCAGACTCACCACAGATGAAAGTCGAGCCAACACCGATAATCGGTGGGTGTGCACATTAGTTTGGTCGACTAGTGGTGTCACACATGATTGTTTTGGCTTATTCTGATATTTATTTTATGACAAAATTTGATTTATACATCTGATGTTTTTATGCATTTGTATACTAGAACTGGAACTTATGTTCACCAGATGGGTGATTAATAGGTTGGACCTATGTGGTTCCTAACTGTTATATGATGAGGCATAAGCTAGGCCTATGTGTTTTTATGTCATGTATATTTACTTCATAGGTCATCTACACCGTCTTGATATGATCAAATTCTATTTGTGTTATATGTTTTTCCTGCTCACTAAGTACTTAGTGTACTCACCCCTCCGCTTTCCAACCATGCAGGTTAATTTAGTGAGTTTGAAGCTCTGAGTAGACCGTGGAGTCTTTTGACATTTTCGAAATATTACCACACGTGGGTAGTTTCTTAGTTTTTATTTTTATTGTCTAGTGGCTCATGAACTATGTTTATGTAGATACACTTTATGATTTTGTGAGTTAACTTTTGATTGCCTTGGTGTTTGTAAAAGATTTTATATATGAACTATTGATACTATTGTTGAGATTACCTGGAGTTGAAACTGCCTTGAGTGGACTAAAGAGTCCTGAAGTTGTGGTTGGATATGCGTATAGAAGTGTGTTTGAAATCTTCGTAGGTTTTAGGAATTTTAAAAAATACAGCCATTGTGTTGCCCAAATGTTTCCAAAAAAAAATGATAGTCGGTTAGCCTTGCATAATCGGATTAAGTATGCTGCGAGTGTCCTTAGCTCGAATATGCGGCGGTTGTCATGGGCCCGATGTGGTACCAGGTCGTGACATAATCCCCTTAAAATTTTGACG
The DNA here is from genome assembly GCA_027478405.1 of Erythroxylum cassinoides. Classification (NCBI taxonomy): domain Eukaryota; kingdom Viridiplantae; phylum Streptophyta; class Magnoliopsida; order Malpighiales; family Erythroxylaceae; genus Erythroxylum; species Erythroxylum cassinoides. The sequence goes on from JANIPM010000006.1 coordinate 50,613,690, forward strand.
AAAAGTTGTTCATTGGATCTTTAAATTAATCCTCATGTTTTCTGTCATCCTAGTTTTAAAATTGTATCTTAAACTCTAGCTTTATCTCTAATTGCTTCTCCTTCATCTCCTCTTCATAGTTTGATTATATAGTACGAAATTAGGGTTTTTAAATTATACATGGCTGTGTGAGTGATTGTGTATCTCTAAACCACTTTAGAATTGCAAATTTACACATTTACAGGAGGTTACACGAGTATGAGACACGACCATATATGACTTTCATGGGTGAGTACCTTTAAAAGGGCTCCAATTCTTCTGTTTTCTACCCCAATTTCTCATGACTTTCCCTCTGAATCTATAAAGGTAATTAAGGCCTAAGAACACACGAGAAACAAAATAAGAACCAAAAATCACATAAAACTATAAAATAACAACCAAAACATACTAAATATGTGAACAAAAACCTAGTTCATTAAATGTTTATCAATATAATTGTAGGACATTTTAATTTTTGTTTCATTTTCCATGTTCTATGTTATTAAGAAAATGGATTTAGTATTAAGCTGATATGTTCATGTTCATGTTTCATTAAGCAAATGACTAGTATTAATGTCCTTATGCTTCTTATTATTGAATAAAAAATTATACAAAATCTTATTTTGAATATCTTTTATTCTCTATGTAATTACATAGTCATTGGCAAAAAGGGTATTTTGAATCATAGCTTCATGATATGAATCATAGTTCCACCATATAAGTCATCTATTTTTACAGAGTTAAACTAACTTTCTTAGTTATAGTTTAACTAATTGATATAAAAATGAACATGTCACATAAGCGTGACAACACCTATCACGTAAGCATGACCATTTTACACCAACTTCTTAAGGAAATAAACTACATAAATATACGCAACATAAAGGGAAAAAAGGGTACATTTAACCTCCTTGATGCATGAGTCTTAGACAAACATCAATTTTTATGATACATGATAAACTTATTCCTTTACTTGGTTTATGAAATAAGCCAAACATCTAAATCAATAGATAAGAGTGGCATGAACTAACTTCATGACTTAATATTTTCCACTTTCATAATAACACATACTATAAGATACATCCCTCCATCTCCACTGCTTCCAAATGCATTGATTATTTACCTTTAAAACTTCTACCTTCAAAAAATAACCATCCATCCCAAATATGGGCTTTAATTGTCTTCATCATGCTTTCATAATTGTAAAAAAAAAAATATAACCTCTTGAATTGCAACAACAAAGTTTGTTGATTCCTTAATAGTTTCAGTTTCACGGTTAAATTAGGATTGTTGACTTTTAACTATTATAGATATTACCTTAAAGCTTGTAATATTCATTAACATAGTCTAATGCTATCTCTTTCGTTAAGTTCCTTTTGACAGCCTTACACATACTGGAATTTACAAATCTATTCAATTTTTAATACATTCTTCAATGATTTTATTAGTATTTATGGTAGGCTCTTCCAAAATTATGTCTCTCAAGTATCCACTTAAAAAGTTAGCCATCACCATATTAGGCTTGCTAGTTATGAAACATGTACTCATGTCTACATGTCTTGATTTTGAAACACTTATCCACACCACCATATATTGCATATAGTGCCCACTTGAATCCTTCAATGCATCCAATTTTAATCAACTTAGACTCACTTTTTTCCATAAAAAATAAATTATATTGATATTGAATAATCAATAATAACTTCTTTAAATTCTTTGACATTTTCAAATTCCATACCCAATGCCCACCATTATGTTCCACCACTTGATTGATGTCTAACACTTTTAGTAAGCCTTCTTATTTCATCTTCAAGCTCTAAGCCTTCTTATTGCATCTTCAAGCTCCTCTCCACTAGATACTCATCATTATCAAGGAAACTTCTATAATTAGTATAATCAATCTCTATTGGTTTATGGGCATCTAGAATTGATACATCATATTTATCTTACCCTCCTTTAACTTCATTATGATCTTATGTGAAGCAACACCCCTAATCTAACTATGTCATTGTTATCATCATTTTTAACATTACTTCCTTCTTTATGACTGTCAACATATTTAACATATTCATTCTTATAAATACTCTTTCCATTTTTTCTATCAAACACAACATATCCATCTGGCATTACATAGGTATATAATAATTTCTAATTATAGCCAAAACTTCTTTAAAAAATCAAAGCATTTTGTCAACTATCTCATATAATTAACCTTATATAACTTCACTAAATTTAATGAGTCTTAAAGAATAATTAAATCTAAACCTAGAACTTTGTAATAGGTCTTATCAACTTGTTGGTCCCTAACTTTCTTCTGCATTTCACAAATTTATCTATAGTTGGTAAAATCAATGTCAACATATATATACATACATATATATATCTTGATGATCCTCTCTTATAATTCGACTTAAGATTTGACTTAAAGTGTCCACTATAATATAACTTTAAGTTTATATATTAAGACATTATTACTTTGAAAGTGTAAATGCATAAGCTTTATTAAACATCAAATATCATTATACACACATTTTAATAAATTAGGCACAAAAATGTTAAGTTATATATAAAATCTTTCTACTGTATTTATTTTGTAAGTAATTCCAACACATAATGTTGTAATCTTACATTGAAGAACAAAGATTAAAACCTTGGTTCAAAAAGTTGTTATTATATTTTGTTTATACCACTATTATATAACTGAACCAAACTAGTGAACTAATAAACTTACAAATTGTGGAGTTGCTTGCCAGAAGGTGCAACTATAAAAATGCTAAATTTTTGTATAAGGCTTTGTTACAAATCTTATGCCAAGTGCAACTGTTATGTCATATATTAAAATGGAGATATATGAACCACTAAGTTTCAAAACGTGATTCTTACATGACTATGCATTTGCTACACAAGTTACTAAGTAATATTTAATGTTAATACTCGAGCTGGTTTCACTTTGACATTTCTTTTAATATTATATTTTTCTTAGAAGATGTAATTGTTAACTTACAAGTAATTAAGGAAGATAATTAATCTCCTATTATCAATTATGACAATGTTATAAAATAAAATATCGGGGTTATTGACTGATGAATGTTTACACCTAACATAAAAGAATAGAGAAAAGAGGAAAACTTAAGTAACTAACCAACATTATTAAGGCCAAAAATATAAAAATGACTCGTTCTTGTATAAACACTATCTAGCAACATCAACACACCCTCCAAACCCTAACCGATGTCCAAGATTGATCATGCATAGGCTCATTCTCTCTGCTTCTAATAACTACTTCTTCTACAACCCAGAATCAAACATGAAGGCATTCTGATCTTCAAAGACTAAAACAAAATAGCCACATTTGTTATCGGAAATCTGAACTTTACCTTTGTTGTGTTATATATTACGATGGAGCATTTTAATGATACAAAAATAAATTACAAGAATAGTTATGACATAAGTTACACTTGTTTTCAAATTTGGTCTCCCTTTTTTTGTATTAAAAGGTCAAGGATATTGCTTATGTACCTAATGGAGGCACGGATGGATGATGTAGTTTCAAATGTATGTATACTTTACAAAAGATCTTTAGAAGATGGAATAATTTATTTATACACATTAGAAGAATCATACAAACACTAAATTAAATAAACCAAATACATGATGTTTGTGCGTCAATATTTAGGTCACAATAAGGATAAATAAAAAAATTAAACCACACACACACGCATTACACTACTGGCCAGTTTGGGATCGCATGCATGCATGAACATAGTTACTTGTATGTATCTCTCAATAATACATACGGATCGTAACGTCCCTTAGCCTACAAAAAAAGGGAAAAATATATACATATATCGATTAACAGTGGCTTAATTAGTGCAAGCCCCAAGAAGAGTTGTCAGTCTGCATCCGATCGAGCTCTATAAACTAAACAAAGAAAGAGAAAGGTGACGGGGACCAGGTTGGAGACAAAGATACGACACCCAACATTCAACACCCAAATTAAGACTCGTGACGAAGAGAACAGATTCTTTCACATAATTTAAAATTGGAAGATTTCTAATAAAAGTAGAATTCAATCAGTTTAATGTTTTTTTTTTTTTGAGGGCGATCAGTTTAATGTTTAAATTAAAATTTTGAAAAATTAAAAAATAAAAATTTCTTTTAGGAGAAACTGAAGTAATAGAAAGTTTAGACAGCCCGCCAGTGCCACGAAACCAGTTGGAAGGGTGTTGTTGGCACATGATACGGACTTTGTAAATGAAACCGACGATTCGGGAGGTGGTGTTGTCGGTTAGCAGGTGCCCATATTGTCTGCGACTTAATTGATGTGCTTGTCTTTACCTGAGTTATTATTATTCCAATCCTATTAAATTCCTTGTCAAAGTAGGAGCTAGGTAGACTTGGTCAGAGTTGATGTGTTATATTTTGCCCGCTCATGGACGATTTTGTAATTTCCTGAGGTCATAATGAGGAAGTTGAATTGAATTCGAATACGTAAATCAATTATTTTTGGACTTTAAACGAATCAACCCAAGGTGATAATCTTTGAAACGTTTGGATAACTCAAAGAGTGAATGGGTAGAGAGATCCATTTGTTTAATCAAATTCCATTATATATAACTTTCCCATCTGGGATATACTTTACAATATTAATTGTACATGTTTTGTTTTATATATTCAGCAAAAATAATAATAACACTCAATAAAAAATCTTACTATATCAAGTTTGAGGAAATTTAATAATACATGAAATAATTTACAAGGAAAAAGAAAAAGAAAAGTAAAATTTATAATATACTCGTGTATGTATAAAACTCTACTCACACACTCGCTGCTCTAGTCTCTTTCTCCTTGACTCTTTGTGGCTGGACGCAAAAGAAATGGAGAGAGAGGAACACAGGCAAACTCTGAATTCTCCTTTGATTGGAATCGCATGTGAAGGTGAAACTGATGGTTTCGGAAATAGAGAGAGAAGCTATGGAAGTGAGATTAGAAGGAAGGAGATAATTGATGAAGTCAAGAGGCAGCTATGGCTTGCAGGGCCACTAGTAGCTGTGAGCCTATTGCAGTATTGTTTGCAGATGATATCTGTAATGTTCGTGGGTCATCTAGGAGAGTTGAGCCTTTCTGGAGCTTCGATGGCCACTTCCTTTGCTTCTGTCACAGGTTTTAGCTTGCTGGTAAGCTATGCACATGTGTTTCATTTATGGAAATAGATCAGGATAGTAGTGAAGAGCGTAGATTACACAAATGAAACATAAATATATCCTCCTCTTGGATTTCCTTACGCATATGAAACGAAAGACAACTTATACAAGGTGGTTTTAACATTTCTTACTTTCAACTATTTTCACATCCTTTCTAAGTTCTTATCCATCGAGTCCAGTCATTTAGTTGGAGTGGTCACCGTATGTGTGTGTTGTATGCACAAACTTGTTTCCAGGTAGTTGTCTGAAAATTCACATAACTAATATATGGGATTGTCTTGCTTGAACTGGAAAATGTTTTCTTAATTAAAATTTTTCTCATGTGATTTATTTTCCAGCCGACTAGTTTGACCAAACTTGCTTGATTGTTTTGTCTGCTTTGGATGCTGTGGAGTTCCAGTAAGTTGTACTTAGATGACGGTGACAATCGGGACAGCTATTGTCTAAAGAGCTTACGAATAATGCAATGACATATGCAAAAAGATCTTATATTTATATCATTCTAAATAATACTAAATTTAACAAGAATTTACACTAAATCGAAACGTTGCATAAGTTTTGCCAGAACAGAAATCTTTTTGATGGACTTAATGAGTTCTTAACTAGCTATTTTTAAATTAAAAATTAGTATAGAATTAAACTTTCTAGCCTTTATATGTAATGGTGTATTTACAGAAGACGGAAGGAAAAATGACAAAACACTTCATGTACTGAAAAGGGTACACAATGTGATCAGGGACAACTAGCTCAAACAAAACGACGAAGAAACCATATGCATTCTTTTAGTGTTTCTTTCTAGCTATTTGGGATATAGAAGGACATGTTTGTTTAAGTGTTCCATTTTGATGAAACAGCTGGGAATGGCAAGTGCCCTCGACACATTTTGTGGTCAATCATATGGAGCAAGACAGCATCATATGTTAGGTATATACACACAAAGAGCAATGCTTGTTCTTTCTCTAGTCAGCATACCGCTTGCTCTCATTTGGGCAAATACAAGATCAATTTTAGCGGCTCTGGGACAAGATGAAGACATAGCAATTCAAGCGGGAATATATGCACGCTTCTTCATTCCAACCATCTTTGCGTATGGTCTTCTACAATGCCTTGTCAAATTCTTGCAGACACAGAACATCGTTTTTCCTATGATGCTTAGCTCTGGAATCACAGCTTTACTTCACCTCCCAGTTTGTTGGATTCTTGTGTTTAAATCTGGACTTGGAATGAGAGGAGCTGCTTTGGCAAACTGCTTTTCCTATTGGCTCAATGTATTGTTGTTGGCACTTTATATCAAGTTTTCTTCTCTGTGTACAAAGACTTGGACTGGCTTTTCCAAGGAAGCCTTGCATAACATTCCCAGTTTTCTGAAGCTTGCAATTCCTTCAGCTGTTATGGTTTGGTAAATATCTCTTCAAGTTAACTATAAATGTCATGTGATCCCCTCAATGTAGCTCATTTTGAATTTTCTGCGTGACTTCCAACAGCTTGGAGATGTGGTCATTCGAGATGATGGTTCTTCTATCCGGTCTTCTCCCCAACCCAAAATTGGAAACATCAGTGCTCTCCATTTGGTTAGTTTTTACTTTTTATAGCCATGTTTTGTTTAACTCTTGACTCTTGAGAATATTCTGAAAAAGAAAATATGTTTGCAGCCTTACTACAGGTGCAACAGTTTGGATGATTCCTTATGGGTTGAGTAATGCTGCGAGGTGTGTTGATGCTCCTTCTTTGACATTTAGAATAAACTTTGCACTGAAATCCACTATCTACATTTGATGTGTGTAGCACTCGGGTCTCAAATGAATTAGGAGCGGGGAATTATAGTCGGGCACGCTTAGCCATATATGCCGTCCTTGTCTTGGCGATTACTGAGGGGATTTTGGTGGGCTCAGTGCTGATAGCAATTCGAAATATATGGGGCCTTGCGTTTAGCAATGAAGCACAGGTGACCCAATATGTAGCAGCCATGTTACCTTTAATTGCAGGATCCAATCTCCTAGATGGACTCCAAAGCGTTCTTTCAGGTTCACCAATATTGTTCTGATATCTTCTTTTCATGTTTAACCACGAATTCTATTACCTTTTAATGATCCTCTCAACCATTAGGCATTGCTAGGGGATGTGGTTGGCAGAAGATTGGTGCATTTATCAATCTTGGATCCTATTATTTGGTGGGAGTTCCTTCAGGAATTTTAATGGCATTTGTCCTCCACATTGGTGGGAGAGTAAGTATTCATATAATACTTTCCTTTTTTCTTTTTTTTTTTCTTTCTTAATCTTCTTGAAATGTCGGCATAGGGACTATGGCTGGGGATCATCTGTGCACTTGCTGTCCAAGCATCATCTCTTCTTATGATTACCGTCCGCGCCAAATGGGAAGAAGAAGTGAGATGTTGTCTTCCCTCTCTTTGATTCATCAGATTTATTTAATTCACATTCTATTCTAATTATCAATGTATTCTTTCAGGCCCAGAAGGCCACCAAGAGAGTCTTTGAAGCCACAGTTCCTACAGAGATAGTCGCATGAAGATGAATTAATGGCAGTATTGCAAAAGTCAATCTGACACCATACATACTGCCCAACTTCATGTTGGGACCAGGAAAAGATCCAACGGGAGGAATGCGTCCATATAATTCTCTAATTAAAATAAATGCTTATCAGTAATTTCTGTTCAAACAGTTATTAGCAAGATTGATAATACAAAAAAAGAAAAAGTTTTCTTTAGTCAAGTTTTGGGCAATGTAGTATTTGCTTATATTGACGAACGACACTGGAAAATTATGTTTTTTAAACCTTAAAAAAGGGGAATGTGACGTAGTGACGGAAGAAAAATAAAATTGAACTATGGAAAAGAAAAAAGTGGAATGTAATTATTGAAAAAAGGAAATGACAAAAAGAAGAAGAGGTTTATCACGCCGACAAAGCAAACAGGCCAGATAGTTTCTAAGTTTTAGCTCCTTAGCCTTCGGGATCTTTTTTGTTAGCATTAGGGAGCCTTGGTTAACGTCTAGGATGGATTAGGCACGAGGAAGGCAATGTCAAAGGAACCAAGGTAATTTAACAAAGTAAAGATTAGGTATGGTTTGAGTTGCAATGATTGTGGGGCGTTGATTGGCTAAGGTGAGTTGGACTTGCTTAAGATGTCTTTGGTGGGATTAAGCGTAACATCCCGTTTTCATACTAAGGGTTAAAATCCGAAAATTTGGTATAAGTGAGATCAAAGGGAGATTTAGAAAATACATTTCATGCTCATACATAATGTCAGCATATACACATGTAAATTTGATTATTATACATATTAAAATAATTGTTCATGCACTCAATTGACATTTTTCAGGTATAAATGATTGTTTTAATGTGAAATATAGTTTTGTGTCTTAAAAATTGTGTAGGAATGTATAAGTAGTGAATTAAAATTTTTGGAGAAAATTTGAAAATTTTCTAAAATATAAGTGTCTTTTTGAATTAAGAAAAATACCAAGTGGCAGAACAATTGATGAATAGTAGTAGAAATAAGGGTCAAATGGTAATGGAAATTTTTATAAAGGACTTTGGAATTTAATGACATGTCATTGAAAATTGAAAGACAATTGGATTAGAAATTGGAGACAAATGGATTAGCTTATTAAAAGATCAAGAAAGGACCATGAGAAAGTGACCACACCACATGTTAAGTCACGAAATTAATAAAAGAACGACCAAATTGTGGTCTTTCTCTTGTCACCCACGACACTAGCTCCATTTCTTCATCTTTCTCTCAATTTCACTCATGACACTCTCTTCTCCAAGCCATAAGTTGAACCTTGCTTTCTTCAATCACTAGCTATTCTATTTTCTTCATTTCTTACTAAAGACCTAACCCTAACACCCTTGAATGATGATGCACATGTAGAAGAGGGAAGCTAGGGTTGAGAGAGATCTTGAAGAGTTGAAGAATCTTGGAACTAAATCAAGTAAGTTATGCTTTAATCATGATAGATATTGTAAGGAAAACTAATATGAAGAGTAATTTGAGATTGATGAATTGATTATGAAATTTATATGTATGAGTCATGAGTGATGAAATATTTATGTTAATGTCTTGCTTTTGTATATGTGATGATTAATAATTCAAAAATTGATGTAGAGATGATTTAGAGTTAGAACGAATAGTTAAGAGATGTAGAATGAAGTGAAGAAAAATTGATTTGTGAATAGATATTGTTATGTTCTATTTTTTATGGATAAAAACGTGGATCATTGATTTGTTAGACATGGATTAGATTGAGATTTAAAGTTAGAGAAAAGGCAAGTATAGTGTCTTGAAAAGGGAAGATGTTGGACCCCAAACCTGTTTACATGATATTATTAAGTACGGATTAAGTCAATTGCATGATTTATGGTATAATTTGATTTTTTTTAAAAATGTTAGTAGAAAATTAAGCTAAGTTTGTAATTAGCATGAAAATAAATGGTTATGGAAGAGTAAATATGTTTGAGGGCAAAATGGTCAAGACACTTGAGTTATGAGATTTTAGGCTTACCCAAGAGGGACATTTGAGTCCTTGCCCATGTTTGTAGGTTTTAGAAATTAAAAAGAAAAGAAGAAAAGAAGAAAAAGAAGGAAGAAGGAGAAGAAGATACCCGTAGGAGAGGAAGAAGAAGGAGAAAAGAGGAAGTTAGTTTCAGGCGTTTTCCGACAGATTTCAAGCATCCTTAAGGTAAGTTAAACTCTTCTAGCCTTGTTTGAGTGGATTAAAGCTTAGTATTGCTTGAAATGGAGTAGAAATCGTTGGTTTAGGGTTTATGGTGAAAAATTGGTAGATTTGCTTGAGTTGTTGTTTTGATGATGTTTTTGGTGTTAGAATCAGTGTAGAATAGAAGTATAAGACATGATTCATGGTTTAGATGAGTTGTAGTTGAGAAAGGGAGAAGATTTGAAGTTGAATCTGTCAAAAATCTGGGTTTCGGAGGTGAACTCCCGCCCGCACGTCGCGACGAGCTTCAAGCTGCACGTCGCGACGCACAAAGCCCCGCACGCCGCGACGTAT
>JANIPM010000006.1:50647021-50684792 GCA_027478405.1 Erythroxylum cassinoides
ACTCTTAAACCCTCCTTTCTAAAGCATAAAAACCTAAGTCCTTCTCTTCTTCTTCTTCTTCTTCTTCTCCACTTCACCAAAGCCCTTCTCTCCCTCTCTTTTCTCTTTTAATTGTCGTAAGTCTCTTAAAAGACTTAGGTAAATCTTGTTTCTAACTTATAAAACCTAAGCCCAAACGATGTAGTTTCACTAATTCCCTCTTTATACAAGGAAAAGTCGCCCCCCCTCATTCATCCATACGGCTACAATACCTGTTTCTTTCCTTTCTCCTTGATAGAGTCGTAAGTCTCTTCTTTAAAGCCTTAGCAAAATTTGTCTCTTCATTTAAAAGCCTAAGCCCTCAAAACTACGTAGTTTCATTTACTCTTTTTATAAGAAAGTTTCTTCCTCTTGTTTTTCTCACATACGGCTACTAGCTTGGCTTCCTTCCTTCCTTTTTTCTTTTAATTGTTATAAAAAGGACTCAAAAGCCCATCTTTATAAACCTTAAGTCTTAAAAACATTAGCAAACTTCCTAAATTACCCCTACACCATCTTATTCTTTTTTAATTCTAACAACTTATTAAAAATCTAATTTTAACTAAATACCTCCAATTAATTTCTATTAACTAAGTACTAAAAATCCCAAATTATTCTAACTAAAAGAAATTATCAATCTAAACCTCAAAATAAATAAAACATGCTTAATGCGAATCGGGGCCTAATAGCCTAGCCTATGCCTCATCGCATACTGGTTAGGAACCACATAGGCCTAGCCTATAGTCACCCATCCGATGAACATAGGTTCCAGCTCCAGTACACAAATACATAAAAACATCAAATGTATCAATCAAATCTCGATAGGAAAACCAAAATTGGGATAAGCCAAAACAATCATGTGTGACACCACTAGTTGGCCAAACTAATGTGCACACCCACCGATACTCAGTGTCGGCTCGAATTTCATCTGTGGTGAGTCTGGATGATAGTTAACAAGAGAGTCATGACATTAGGTAATGACCTCGTCAATGTCTAGACCCTAGGTGTGGAATCACCCGCAAGTCTCGTAGAAAGGTGTCGATATGGCGACTGGATTTTAATGTACCAGCGTCAAGGGTACAGGGATCGCTTAATCAATTGTTCCCAATACACAATTAGCCAATTGTTATCTCACCAATCACAAAACAAATCATATACAAATATTAAGTATAAAATCAAGTAAGGCACTATGCCTTTATTTATCGATCCAACCGATAAAATGAAACCTTATCATGGCTTTAAGCCAAAAGAGAATAGAAACATGCATCATACATGACTCGATGATGAATATGTAAATTCCGAAACATTTTCTCACATAGTAAAGCCATCTTTTGTAATCCAATTGCATAGTTGTTCAAAACAATGCCATTTATTAAATTCATAAGCATATTAGAATCCGTTTGAAATTCAGTTATACCATATGTTTCCTAGATTCAAAATTCACATACAAGTCAGCATGCCTGTCTTAGGATGTTCTAATAATATTTGAGAAATATAGTTTCCCCAACTCATTTTAAAAGAAGGTGTGCACTACTTTTCCTTAAAAAATTCCCAATACAAGCTCCTTGATTCCTAGCTTCCGAGCCTTTATACATAAAAGACATACAATGAAATTACTACTTAACATAAATTTTATAGTTATACACCATCACATAAGTGTATAAAACACAATATCATTCCCTTTGAGCTATAGGATTCAACACTTTAATTCCTCACATGGTTACTTCTCTACTATCCACATTAGTTTTTCTTTTGCATTTTCTAAGGCATTTAATGCCTTTAATCTAATACTTACTCATTTCAAAACATAAATAAGCCCATCTTTATCCAAACACATTAGGCCTTTACTTGTCAATCTAAGCAACAATTCAAGTTTACTCTAAGTAAACATGAAAGCCTCTTCCCAATGCACACCATCAAAATCCTTAAATCCTAAGCCAAGTTCACTTAGGCATTTTATCAAACACCTAAAGGCATAAACTTGAAGCCTCCTTCTAATGTACTTCTTCCTCATTTTCCATCATCAATTCACCTCATACATATACAATTAACATCATAGAGTTCATTTAAACCATCAATTTCAAAAGATATTCAAAAATTCACAAAGTTTTACCTAAAGGGGACAATTTCAGTTTTGACTTAAAGAACCCTCTCCATGAAATATTTCATTCATCTAAACCATGTTTCATGCATAATCAAGCATGGAGAACAACATATCTTAACACCAAACTCAAAATCCTAATGTAGAGAGAGATGAGACAAAATTTACCTAAACCTTCCTTTGGTGATATCTTCCAATCCTTTGAGAATTTCTCAAATCTAATGATATATTTGAGTTCTTTGACCCCAAATTAGCTTAGAACACCTTGGTTTGAGTTGAAAAATAAAAAAGAAGGGTAAATTTTGGTGATGACCTAAACTTCCTCTCTTTCCTCCTCTCTTCTCCTTTCTTCTTCTTTCTTTTAATAAAAACTAAGTGTTTTAATGCCATTTTAATAGGTTGCACGGCCACACACATGTAGAAGGGTCTAGAATTTGACTCTTCTTTGACCAAACAAGATGAATTTACCAATTTGCCCTTAGTTATGTGAAATTACCATTATACCCTCCAAATTTTCCTAAATTTGCAATTAAGCCCAAAATTTGGGAATCACGAAAATTTTTATTTTCATTTTGGTCCCTGGACTTTTGAAAATTATAAATAAGCCCCTTAACTTTATAAAATTATGAATTGGTCCTCCAAGAATTGAAAAATTACAATTAAGTCCTTTAACTTTTAACCATTTGTAAATAAGTCCTTATGTACATCATCTTTTCCAATCAAGCTTTTAAGTGTCTAATAAGTCTATAAATCATGTCTAATCACTTCTAAGGCATTATAACACATTAACTTAGCCTCCATAGTCAAATCCATCCAATGGACTCGGTTTTCCACACTTTAAAGCTTATTTGTTGGAAATCTCCAAAAATTTACATACCGATGAACTCTAAGTTCATGTAAGGGCATATAACATTATAAATCATTACATATATATCCAAATGACTTAAATACATCTTTGAACTCATATAAAATCATGTATATATCAATATACAGTAGCATTTCTAAGTATAGACCAATACAAAAGGGCTCAAAGAATTCGGCGCTACAATAATTATATTCTTCGTGAATTTAATAGTATGCAAAATAATAGTATATGAAGGAATTTGCATCCACTTTCAAACACCCAAATTAATTTGACCTTTTAGTGCATCAACATATTTAGATTTGTTTATCCTTTGAGTAAGTACAAATGTCAAAAAATACAGGCATGTTAAATAAATATCATGTTTATCTTTGTAAAAGCTAAAGAATAATACATAACATCTAATACGAGAGTGTTCCTCTTATGTTGCTTTATAAAGCATAAATGGGGTGTACATAACTAACAACATAAGTTCGTTATTTCCTATATTGGTCCTTACATTAGTACATCGTTTTATACATGATCGGGTTGTTTTTTGTACTGGCGTCTACATCCATACATAATTTTATACATGGTTATGGTTATTCCTGTGTCAATTTTTTTTTCAACTTTAAATGATTACAATAACTTGAACACAGTCGTGTTTGTTATCATAAAGGCAAATACCAATCCTTATTAGCTGATATTCCATAGAATGAACATAGTTCACAATATTAGAACATGTTCCCATATAGATATTTGCAATGGTATTAGTTCTAAAACCAAAAGTACAAAATTTTTGTGTTATATATGATAATTTTAGTAAATGTATATTCCTTATACAAAAATATGGGAAGTTGAGATATGGTAGAAATATTTTCATTATTATATATGTATTGGTGATTAACTAGTGCAATTATGATTACGTAATTCAGTTAGTTGAAATTTCACTCATTGTTACCTATCAAATTTTGTATTTATTGTTCTTAGTTTATTTAATGAATTAAAAACAATTTATCTATTGTTTTATGAAAATATACATTAAATTGAGTTATTATATGGTTATATATAATATTCCATTCTCCTTTTACCATATAGAGTATATTTCATAGTATGAAATATGGGTGTGTATCTACCTTTACTCCTATTATAAGCACATAAGAGTATATTTAGGTGTCAAATACCTTGAATTTCAGCTTTTGTAATTGATTTATGCATATGTTAATAAGTTAACCTTTATGTATAATGTCCAATTTATGGATGTTTCAAATTGTCTATAGTATTACTTATTACATTAAATAAATAAATCCATATATTAATGAAATTAGAGGTTGAACTTCATAAACTCATGCTAGATTTTTTATAATGAGAAAGAAATAATGGAAAACCTTTTATATCTTTATCTTGGAAGTCAAATTTGCATCTGTTATAAATCATATTTTTTGCAAGATAACTAGTGGTACACAATGTTCAACATAGGGTTATTTCTTATTATATTGCTATATGGATCATAAATAAAGTAGTATAAAACTAAGAACATAGGTGTATTGTTTCATATTTTAGTTTTAGCATCTCTACATGGTTATTTACACGGGCATTCTTATTTTCCTATTAATTTTTAGATCAAGTTTTGATGATTATGCTAACTCGAATATAGTTAAATACGCAAATGTATTCGTCTCTATGTCAATATCTAATTAAAATCATGTTTAAAAAAACACAATTGACCACATGACCTTGTATGCAATAGTGTACTTGAGAAAACAAATCATAAACATAGTTTGACATATAAATGTAAACCAAACCATGTTTTTGTGCAAACATTACAATAAGTGAGATGATAAGACATGTGTGTACCACCTATCATTGTTAACTAAGATTCCTTGTTATAGACATAACTTGTAATTGAGTTGCTTATTTGTAATTACATAATATCTTTACTAATTAAAGAACATATTTAGTATTTATGGCCTTTCATTCTTACTTGCATTGCTCGAAGTGCATGCATCTATTGAAAATATAGAGAGTAATACGTGATCTTGATAGGGATATTTATCATTGTCAATGATATTGGTTATAAACACAAACTCAAGTTTATACTAATTTAAATAAAAGAGGTCAATTGTACGAAAATTCAATATAGAATTCACCTAATTTTAGACAATATATGGTAATTTTCATACATAGTATGAAAATTTTAGTTAAATTTTTATGACTTATGGAAGAAAAAGGGGACTTTATATATGGTTACAAAGTGTTCATAATTGTATTAAAATTGATTATTAACTAATGCAATTAGGATTACATAAGAGGCTTCATTTTGTTGTAATTTCATTCATTTTTACCGATCCAAGGTTGTGTTTCAATATTATTAGTTTAGTTGATAAACTGCGAACAATTTATCTATTTTTATGAAAATAAACAATGAACTGAGTTGTTGAATGGTTTTATATAACCTTTTATCCTTTTTGGATGATATAGTGTATATATTTTAGTGTTAAAGGAGTATATTTGGGTACCTAAACAAATGAAATATTGATTGAAAAATTTTGAATTTCATTTTATTAAGTCTAGATTATCCTGGCTTCAAAATCTGTTTAGTTAATGAATCTTGTCCAATTTGTGAGATTTTTCAACTATAATTTATTTTATTTTATTTAAAATTAAACTTTTGGAACTTGAGTTTGGATATGTCCTTCTGACTTGGACAAAAAATAAGAGAGTTAATGATCACTAAATTTTAACCATTTTTACAAATGGGTTAATCATAACTCATCATCTTTATATATTGCCCATCAGTTTTATTAATCCCCACAAATGACATAACATGTCAAATATTTGGACATATGTGATAATAGTGGGTTTCATATGTTACTTATATAATTCTATATCTCACAATCTAACTTCCTCTCCTAATGATGATGGTCTAATTGCTTTAATTTCTAGTCCTATATGTCATTTTTCCCTATAATTTGTATGTTAACCAACTATTTATGGAGAAAGATCTAGTTAAAACCAAAAACGTCCACATATTATCTATATGGTTGATGAAAAAGTAAGAAATCATAAGTTCTTTGATGGATATAACATGTATCAATTTTTCTTTTCATCTATAAGATAATCAACTATATTACATAGATGTTATATCAAATTATTTTTGGTACAATACTAGAAGATGGTACTCTTGTTTCTACTTTTTTTACTACCTAACCAACACAAAAATGTGATTTTACATAGATGTTCAAATTTATATTATCATTGAAAAAAATGGTAGGGATTTTAAATTTTATTTGGTGCTCTAAAAACATATTAATAAGAGACTTCGTAAAGAACACAAACTAATGAAGTCACATGTAAAATAATGTTGACCTAATTAGTAACACAATTTGTTATTTTGAATTGCCATTTTCATTTTGTTTGAAATGTTTTGACATCATTATATGATTTCAATTTGTTAGTGTTAACCTGAGAATGAATAGGATATCTATCACAGGGTCATCTATATATAATAAAAGGTATGTCTGAATAAGGATAGTGTGTCTATAAAGAAACAAAAGGCTAAAGTTATTGTCATTTATAATGACAAGGATAGTGCATCACTAGATAAAGATGATAAAGGCCTATAAAGAAGGAAGTTGTAGACTTAAGAGTTTAGTGATCAACCATTTAAGGTTATACAAGTATATAGGAATAAAAACATTTTTCTATAATTACTTTTTGAGTCTCACTTCCTTGTTACAATGAATCAATATTATGGGACAATCAAATGTCCCATACTTAAATAGAGGTGGAACATTTGATTGACAATTATATGTTAGTCATCATTTGCATTATTAAAATATTGTTCATAACTTTTTAAAATTTTTAAAATATTATGATTCACAACATATTAAGAATCTTTAGCTATACATTCATACATTATATTTTTATGAAAAATGGATAGATAAAATTTAATCTCTATAAATGTATGATGTAGGATATTCACACCTAACGCAAAATTTATAGAAGCATGTTATTGAATGTTTGGATTTGTGGTATTGTATGTATTAAGGCATATTATTTTTTGTGCTCAATCATGGTTTTCTCATATTAATGTGAAGGTATTGCTTATTTGTTCCAAGTGATAAATTTTTTTTACATAAGAGGCGTATTGAATTTTTGAAGTTGTATTATCAAATGTCTTACGACATGTTATTTTTTATAGTCAATCATGATATTCTCTTATTGAAGTAAAGATGATACTAATTTGTTATGGCAATGATATTTTTTATACATGGAAGTGGTATTGAATGTGTTAAATTATGGTATTGTATGTAATGAGTCATCGTTCTTTTTATACTCAATCATAGCATTTTCTTATTAAAATGAATATGTTACTTATCTATTATGAATGATGATATTTTTTGTGCATAATAATGGTATTGAATGTATAGAGTTATGGTATTGTATGTATGATACATATTGCTTTTTGTACTTAATCATAATATTCTTATATTAAAGTGAAGGCGGTACATATCTATTATGAGTGATAGTATTTGTTATATATAGGCATAGCATTGGTACTATAAAATTATGATAGGTATGGTATCTTTTATGTTAAGGCATGATACTATTAACTTTGAAGTTCCTCATTTTAGTATAATAGTTTCATGAGTCTGAAATTATTATGCTAGTGCATTTTGTCCAATTTAGGTTAATTTATGACTATGGTTAATTATTTTATTAATAATTATCCAACTAAGAAAATGTAATATGCATCTAACACAGGGTTGTTTACTTTTGTATTCAAAAGTGGAGTAGATAGCTTAAAAGACTACACTTACACATTTAAACTCTCTTTATTACAACTATATGATACCATCTTATATCTATGTCTCAACATCTCTTTTCAGACATATAATGAAGCAATTTCCTCATAATTTAGCAATTGTACTTTAGATGAGATCTTTTTTATTATGGTTATTGATTTTTCTTAATTTGGTACTATTTAATTAATTATGAATGCCTTTACCCTTATCTTGTTTCTCTGTTCTTTTACTTGTGGTTTTAAACATGGCTAATTAGCAATCTTTGAATGTATAGTGATTAGATTCATATAATATCTCGAATAAGAAAAAGTTAAGGCTTCTAGTCTACTTAATTATATTGCTCAGAATCCCCATAATTAACCAAACATTATAAAAATGGACCTTTTTTAATTGTGTTGGAAGATTATAAGTGATTGATGCAGCCACTCACAAGATGCCCTCATTCTTATAAGTTAAGGACTAAAATTATAGGCTCTACTAATGTTTTCCATATGTAACTTTATGAATTATCTAACAATCCTATTTTTTCCATATGTACAAGTGTTTTCATGTCATTTAACTTTTTCTAAAGTAAGTTTCACAGTATCCTTTAAATATAAATTGGTTTAATGCAGCATTGAAGTCTATATGTTAGGGTAATTTATTTACCTTCTATCAATTATTCTTACCCAGTCACCATAAAAGAAATCTATCTTGTATAATCTTTAAATTTAAGTATATAATACAATTCCAAATATTATATTTTTAATTTTAATCCAAAATTCAAATAATATGAGAAATCTAACATCAAGAAAACTTATTTTACTTAACTAAATGATCTTCCAATGAAAACAATAAAAGAAACTATAATAAAGTACCAAAAAATTTCTTTATGGCCATTTTGGAATGCTCAGGATCACTCTATTGTTGTTACTCCTTTAACTATGGAGAGCTAAAAAGTTGTGGCACCAACTGATATCCAATATGAGCAAAATAACCACTTGTAACCTCTTTCATCTAGTCTAATTGGTCATCTTCATCCTTTTGGAGTTTTGAATCTCCTTTAATGTTTTCCTATATATTTGTAACTATAGGGGAATCCTCATTTGATCCCTTGTATTCCTTCTAAAATTTACCTTAGAGGTGGCACACCATCATTCTTATTGGTTGATGCCTTTTCCTTTAGGTTCTAAACAGATATTATTGGTTAGTCAATAGTCAAATCCACTATACTTTCCCATTCTTTCCTCATCACTTCTAACCTCATTGTTTTTGACAATAATTGAAACTTATTCTGCCTTAATGACCTTTACAAACCATATGCATCATATAACATCAATGTTAAGGTTAGGCATTGTACATGTAGTAGTTATTGAAGGAAGCTTATGAAGTAATTATAGGTTCCTTTCTAGGTACGTGATGTACGACCCTCTATTTTTCTCAATGCCATCATATCTAAATAACTTGCAAAATAGAATCATAAATTTTAATGACAATGTTTAAATAAGCATTACAAGTAGAATAAATTACATTGATTGACCACCCTCATACTCCTCCTCCAAACAATGGTGTAGGCAATTGCGCGATGAAAAGAATACATGGCTAGTGACTTTATATGTAAACTCTTTTTTCTTGTGCGATTATATTCACAACTTTCATGCAATATTTTATGTAAAAATTTGGCACGCACACGCACACACGCATGTGCATGCATACACACACACATATCTTCAAGGAAGTTGATTATAGAAAATTAGTATGTAAATGTTTATAAAAAATTAAGAGATTAAAACCTATAATTGATACCAAATTTTGAAATTGAAATTGAAAATTTTATACAACCCATTTCAAACCTAGTTCCATTAAGTTCATCCTAGGTCTTAATTGGAATTAACACCATCATCATGTCTAACAACGCTAAATATGTAAGAGAGGAGGGAAACTCGACATCATTCTACCCATTTTGCTTGTGAATGGAAATGGATCACCTTTGAGCTTTAAACCTCTAATTCTCACAAATTGAGAGGAGTTTTGACACAATACTAGCACCATTGGATTCCTAGAGGTAAGCTTATCATTTCTGGGTAGGTGATGAAGATCATTACCTCTCCGGACACGTACCCCATGCTCCAATAACAGTGGTGATTTTCTTACCATCCCAAAAATGCCTAGAAATAATTTTAAACATTCCCAAATGTTATGTAGATCAATTTTTCTAAAAGAAACGTATTGAAATTGTTCATAGTTTGTGAGATAAAAATTTAAAAAAGGTTATGTTGTTATAGAAATTCAAGAAAATGATTAAATTGAGTGTTTTTTATTAGAATTGAGAACATCTTAATGTATTGAGTATAAATGAGGGTTTATGGGTTAGAAATTGGTATAATTGAATTTTAATTGGATTTATTATGAAATTTTGCAATATAAATGTGGACTCAATTGGGCATGGGCATGTAATTTGGAGGCCTAAATTGAGCTGTAATTATTGATGGTTATGAAAGTGTCTTTTCATTGCAGGAATAACCCTTCTTTCAGAAGGGGGTGTCAATTTTACAGGAGAAACTTTGACGAATTTTCAGTGGGCACTTCGTAAAACATGACATCATCATTTTTAAATAGAAAATAAAACTCCTTAATATTGAGTCATGGTCTTATTCTCAGGTTATCTAAAATTAGTTTTGGTTTTAAATCCTAATGGTCATTCCTACTTTTCTTTCTATAGATCAATTAGGAGCGAAACCCTCCACTTCGAGACATTAGGTTTGGCACGAATGAGCGTATTCTATCTGTGAGTTAATATTCATGGTTATGAACATGCATTAGAATTTCATATTCATCATGGAAATCACCATCATTATCATATGCACTCATGACATTCATATATATGGATTGAAACATGTATACATGCTTTTATTATGCAATGTTATGCTTATCTTGATATGTGATGATGTGGAGGATTGTTATGGTATAAATTGCCTGTCACTAGGTTATGCACACGGTGAGTCAATTAGTTGGGTATAGATTTGGGTTTAGTATTGGATCCATTGATTGAGATATGACACAATTAGGGCAGTTCGATCGAACTTATTCTCGGATGAAAATCATGTCATATTGAGGCTATGGCGGTTCAATTGAGTGTGGCTCTCGGACAACAGTCTACTATATTGGACCAAGTGACCTGTGTGGAACAAGAGAGCCCCTATGGCTATAGTCTATAGGTAAGGGCAATGTTATAGGATCATTCGTCAGTCCTCCACTATTATTTTTGAATTCTGATTGTGATGATTATTTGACATGATATTGATATGGGAAATGCATGCATGTTTGTGAACAAAATCATTATGTTATGAAATTGAATTTATGGATGTAATACATTATAAATATATACATATATATATGTATCATTTGAAATCCTTAGGATTGCATAACATAACCATAATATTAATTCACTCAGCGAGGTCTGACTTCGCTCAACTATTTTTCGTGATCTTCTTTTCAGATCTCTTTTAATAGGGTACTTCATCGGTCTTCTTCTTCTCCAACGATTTGATGTATGTTTATTAGTGACCTTTGACTCTAGAGCTATAGTATCCAAGTATATGTATTAGATTTCCTTTGTATTAACTATCTTAACATTGTAGCACATTGATTATTATATATTGTTAGAACTATTTGATTATTATCAGTAAGAGTTTGATCATTTAGAAATCACATCTTTATCATGAATATAGGGATTTGACGGTATTTTAGGCTTACTAAGCTCTAGTAAACCTTGAGTTTATTGCTCCTTTAGCGTCAGTCACGGTCCAAGGTTGAGGTCGTGAAAAGTTTAACCAATAACAAATCCAAACCAATTTTTAGAAGAGAATACAATCATAAATGTCTATTAGGTTCAAGATCACTACTTTAAAGGATTTGATACCTGTTCAAAAGACCTTTATTTTTGAAATATAGAATATGATGTTTAGATCCCTTCAGTAGTTGACCTTCACTATTTGAACCTTTTCATTTATTCCCAATGCCTTAATTCTTTTTGGAGGATGGTCTCTTACTTATATTTATAGAAATTTTACACCTATAATCTAAATGAATGGGCACTAATACATCTCAAATATGAAAATCCCTAATTTAGTGAAACATAATCTTGAATGCTAAATGTTAGGGTTTAAATTTATGGCAAGGCATGGTCATACAAACTAGTACGTTATAAAATGCAACCATACGGGAAATTGGTCACTTCATTTAAATAAGTGATGATTAGATGTATTAAGTACTACTATAATTTGTGTTGAGGCAATTTATGCTCAATCATAGTATTTTCATACTAAAGTTTAGGTATTATTTATTTTTAAAATTATGGTGGTATGTTTTTTATATACTTAATATATTTGATGTACCGAGTACTAGTACAATTTATATTAAGCCATGGTATTATTTAAACTCAATCATGGTATTTTGATATTAAAGTTTTTGTGTTACTTATTTTTTAAAATATGATGGTATTTTTTATACATACTTGTGGTATTGAATGCAATGAGTACTATTACACTTTGTGTTAATGAATGGTATTTTATGTATTTATTAATGGAGTTTTCATGTTAAAGTTTATGTGTAACTTATTTTTAATGAGTGATGGTAATTAGTATTAGATGTATTGAGTATTAGTATAATTTATATTGAGGCATAATATTCTTCACACCCTATCATAGTTTTTTAATAATAAAGTTTAGATGTTATTTTTTATAAGTTATGATTTTTTTTACATACTTATGATATTAGATGTACTGATTATTGGTATAATTTGCATTGAGGGGTGGTATTCTTTATACTCGGCTATGATGTCCTTATATTAATGTTTAGGTGTTACTTATTTTCTAACGAGTTATTGCATTTTTGTAAATAAGCATGCTATTGATTTTATAGAGTCCTTATATAGTTTGTATTGATTCATGGTATTCCTTGTACTTGGTCATGGTATTCTTATATTAAATTAAAGGTGTTACTTTATAAGTAATGAGTGATGATATTTTTTGTACATACTTATGGTACTAGATATACTAAAGAATGATCTATTTTATATTGATTTATGATATTCTTTGTACTCAATCATTATATTTTCAAATTAAAGTTTAGGTGTTATTTTTAATGAGTGATGAAATTATTTATAAATATGCATCGTTATGAATCCAAGGAGCACTTGTACAGCTTTTGTTGATTCATATTATTCTTTATACTCAGTTTTGGTATTTCCATATAAGTTTAGGTGTTACTTATTTTTAATAAGTAATAGTATTTTTTTTTAGTAATAGTATTTTTTTATACACACTTATGGTATTGGATATATTAAGTTTTGGGATAGTATATAATAAGCTATTGTATTCTTTTTATTAAATTTTGTCCTTTATAATGTCCCTTCAAATAACCTAAGAGGATTGCAGTTAAGTAGACAAGTGTGTAGTCAATCGTATCCAAGAAAAACATTTAGTTGACACTATTTATAAGGATAAAAATGGACTAAGTCATATCAAGATTATCATTGGTCTAGCCTAACCCTACATTCTTAGATTGTAGCCTAAAACTAGTCTAAATCTCGATCAGACATGGCTTATACTACTCGAGGCTAATCAAGTTTTGGACAGACCAAAGCCTAAAAATTACCCCAACCCCTCGCTGACCCAACAAGACCACTCTCTATCACCAAATCCACCTAGATTCTATCTTTTTGGCTACTTCCAAAATATACCTACTTCTTTATACGGTGTCTTCTCTCTAAAAAACTTTAAAGCTGTGATACAGATGCAAACCTAAAAGCATAAAGAGATACCCACTCCAAAATCCAAATCAAGATCCTGTCTCTGTTGTTGTTGCTAAAAGATACTCACTTCTTTATACTTTCTCTTCTCACTATAAAACTTCAAGATAACGAGAAAGATGCAAGCTTAAAAATATAAAGAGATATGCAATACGATTCACTACCAATGCTAAAAGAGTACGTGAAAAAGTAGACAACTTTTTGATAAAATGGTAAAAAAGACAAAAAAGAAGTGAGAACCATGAAATATATATAGTTGAAAAACAAAAGAGAGAAAAGAAGATATATACTAAGAGACAACCAAAGAGAAGTTAAAGGTGTCGATAGTGATAAAGAAGAAGAGAGGAGTTGACGAGTCTAGGGTAGATGGGAATTTTTATATATAGTCAAACTTTATGCTAAGCCAAGCTATGGAGCACAAGCTCGAGGCCAACTCAAAGCCTAAAAGTTTTTTAAAAACAATTCCTAACTGGACTCAAAATTCAGTCAATTCAGACCGAATCCATTGACTTTAGGTCATACTGATCAAACTAGACCTAGGCTTAATTTTCAATTTAGTATAAAGATATGCGTTATCTACCTAAGTTTAAAGAGTATAATTATAGAGTTGTTTTATGCATTTATCTCATTTACATATGGGTACGTATTGCTCTAATTTTGTCCTTATTATATATAAAAGCATGATTTACTTTTCAGATTTGTTAACTAAAAGGATAGAAATGTATTAAGAATATATAAGATCAATCTTAGTTCTGACATAATCTGGTTTTATTATTATATTTTCTTCACTGATGGGATTGGGAAGTAATTCTTTAGTCAACCATTATACTACCTTGTAAATATTCTTGTCAAATAATGGGATGAAATAACAGCTGGCACTGGTGGTAAATACTTGCCTTTTAATTTTATGATTCATCCTTATAAACTTAAAGCTAGTATCTTACTTGATGAAGAAATTCACAGACTTACCTCATCACCTTTAGTCATATTATTAAACATTGGCTCTTAAATATAATAATTTATGCTTATGTCGATTATATTTTTCCCAGTTATAAAGTGCATAGTGGAGGTATATTATTTTTTAATCATTGTTGAGCTAATTATGTAGAATACCTTTTAACTACTTGGATAGAGTTTGGAGATGTATAATTTATCTTTGAGAAAATAATTTATCATTGAGAAAGCAATAAGATCTCGCTTGTGGTGTTTAGATTTCAAACCTTTTCCTCTTTTTTCTATATAGTTCTCGCTTTTCCATGTCATTTTATTATAAAAATATGTTCTTGATAACTTATTTATTTTTCTTTTTACCTTTTATTATAATTAAGATAGATACTCTTTATTTGAGTTCAAAATCCAAATTAAGATCCTGTCTCTTTTGTTGCTTCTAAAAGATACTCACTTCTTTATACTTTCTCTTCTCACTCTAAAACTTCAAGATAATGAGAAAGATGCAAGCTTAAAAATATAAAGAGATATGCACTGTGATTCACTACCAGTGTTAAA
This sequence comes from Erythroxylum cassinoides, assembly GCA_027478405.1. NCBI lineage: Eukaryota > Viridiplantae > Streptophyta > Magnoliopsida > Malpighiales > Erythroxylaceae > Erythroxylum > Erythroxylum cassinoides. Next base: position 50,662,087 of record JANIPM010000006.1, read on the forward strand.
AGAGTACGTGAAAAAGTAGACAACTTTTTATAAAATGGTCAAAAAAAAGATATGAAAGAAGTGAACCATGAAATATACATAGTTGAAAAAAAAGAGACAACCAAAGAGAAGTTAAGGGTGTCGATAGTGATAAAAAAAGAAGAGAGGAATTGACGGGTCTAGGGTAGATGGGAATTTTTATATATAGTCAAACTTTGCATTGAGCCAAGCTATGGAGCACAAGTCTGACCCTAACTCAAAGCCTAAAAGTTTTTAAAAAACATTCCTAACGTGACTCAAAATTTAGTCAATTCAGACCGAACCCATTGACTTTAGATCATACTGATAAAACTAGACCTAGGCTTAATTTTCAGTTTAGTATATAGATATGCACTAAACTATGATCAACACTATATGCCTCTAGATAAGTGAATGAGTAACTTATATTTACTGTGTGAGATAACTTTTCTAGATAAACTTGAGGTACTGGGTATATTGTGCCCTGATATAGTATGCATCGATACATGGTATATTTTGCACATAATCATGGTATTCTCACATAGGCAACTGATATGGACCCCTAAAATTTAAACCTTAAAAGTAGAGTTTTCCAACTTTAGAACATTAGTTCCCCCATTGACTTAAGTTTCTAATGACACCAAAATCATTTAATTTGGTTAAAAAATCTGAAAGTTATAGCCCAAACATTTTTGGACTGTTATTAAACTGAAATAGTATACTATACTCAACTCTCATCCAGAAATTGAAAGTCTTCGATACTAAATTAAAATTCAATTTCTTCAGAGAATTTGTATCTATATGTCTCTAGTTTATTTAAAATAAGAATCATCCCATTTGGAGTTTTACAGATCAAGATATCATCCAAATACCGAAGTATGTTCAGTGAAATTTCCAGTTCATACTCTTCCAACCGATACCCTTACTTTGATTCAATCGATCTTTTTCAAATCAATACCAAAAACTATAACTTTTTATATAGAGATAGAGAAATGCGTTAGAAATCTATTGGTTTAAAAATTGGGTCATTTGAAGGTTGGATAACAAAGTTATGGCCAAAAGACTAGAACATATTCATATTTGGGGAGATCTGCGAGTCGCGATCGCAACCTGCGCTCGTGGTCGCGATCACGACTTCCCTTTTCTTCTTCCTCTGACCTGTTTTGGTAAAAAGAACATAACTTTCACTAAAGATATCAGATTGAGGTTATTCAAAGACTGTTTTGAAGAAGACTTCTAGACCTACAACTTCTATGAAGACTTAAAAGATATTTTGCCTCCAAAAGGGTTAAATTTTCAAATTAATGTAGCTGTCCCGAATGTCCATCCTATGTAGCATTATAAACTTCTAATGATTATATCTCTCAACTCCAATGTCCAAAAATTTCATACTATATAGAGTTGGAAAGCTAGAAAGATAAACTACAACTTCTAATAAGACAACTTTTTCTAATTCAGCCTAGATTCATACAGTATTTCCCATGAAGTCAGAACACACATTTTTACCCCTATGGAAAACTTGAAATTGAAATGAACAATTTGGAAATCTCATCGATAAAACACAATCATACTTCATTAACATCAAAAGATAAGAGTTTTACAAAGCTTTAATGGGCATTTCGAGCCACAATACATCATAATCCAAAAATACAAAGTTTACATAACTAGAATTGCTCAAAATGTGACTAAAGCCTTGTTTTACAAAACTAGCTTAAAATACAAAAGTATGCATAATCGGAGTGATGCCTTGACTCTTAGTTACTCGTTCTCATGCTCTTCACCTAAAGATGCGACGGAAATGGAGGGGTGAGCTTAAGCTCGTGGGTAACAGTTTATAACAAAAAAAAGCAAAACCTTTGAAATGTTCATTTGTCAATACAAGTTTTAATTAAATTCATAAAAGTATCATTCTCAAATTCATAACCAAAATTCACAAACTACAAATCATGAATACATCAAACTTGTTAACATCTCATAAGCACATAAGCACATCATAATGGTTTGGGTAGATCCATAAACATGATAAACTACACATTTCTACATAATGATCCTGTGTAGTCATAAACTTGATGTACTATTGCAATCCCACATAGTAGTTTTGCGTAGATGTAAACTTGAGGAAGTCCATGAAGGAGCTCCGTGCCACTAGCGGGCAGGCAGGAAAAGTCTTTAACTTGGTCAACGTGCACGTGACATACTTGAATGGATTACACCAAACCCATATAACATGACATGTAATTCATGAATTGAAAATCGTTTCTCAAATGGCACATTTTGGAATCTTTTTTTCATGAACATGAAATATTTTGAAAACCATTTCCGAAAACATGATTTCATAAACTTGCTATCTTTTTTTAAAAATCATTTTCAAAGTCTTTTCACAAATCATCAATACAATTCATATATCAAATATATATCAATTTCTCAATTCATTCAAGAAGCAATAAATGCAACATTTATAATGCAATTGAAATCTTTAAACTTCCTTGATTCAAATAAAATATTAGTGGCTTATTTACTCTATTATAAACATGTACCCACCTTAAATTTCTTGCTTACAAATTAGCTTAAGGATGTCTTTCCTCTTGCTCCTCTTGCCTCTCTTGATCCCCTTCTTGATTTCCTTCATAAATGACAAAATTCCCATTCAATAGGAATTCAAATTGGAGAATCATAAAGCACATTCACTAAAATTGACTTTAGATTGCTTAAACCCATATATTTCCTAAACTTCATAAACCAAAACCCTTCCATATATCAAAAGTATAAAAATCAAATTTACCTTGAATCTTCACCAATTTATGAGATTATTGGCTTTAAAGAAAGCTCTTCCCTTCCTCTTTCTTTTTCCCTTCTTGAGCAACCTCAAACTCTCTCTTTAAAACTAAGAAAAGATGAAACCTAGCTCAAAACTCCCTTCTTTTCTCTACTTCACTAAAACCTCTCTTGCTCACTTTTTGTTTTCATATTTCACTTCTTCTTTCTCTCCTATTTTCATTTTTCTCTTCTTTAGGAAGAAGACAACACTTCTGCCTTCCCATTTTACCCTTAATAAATGAGAAAAGCCCACCTTACCCTTCCTTTAATGCCTTAGTGTCTTTAACCTTAAGCAAACTACCCAAAATACCCCTTTATGCTTTCTTACCACTTTTAATTCAACTAACCCATGAAATAAATTCTACTAACATAGACATAAATAAAAAAATTTAACTCCCAAAAATTCACCTATCCAAATCTCATAATTATATAAATCATGCTTAACTAAAAAAACATTTAGGGGCCAACATAATTAATGAAGGAGATGCACAATTCATAGTGAGTTGAGCACCCCGAAGTTGAATGGATGTTAGCGCTCCTTTCTCGATCTTACTGTTGTCCAAAAATGGAGAACGACATTTAGGTATATGTCAAATTTGCCTTGTTTGTTAATTGGATAAACATAAAAGGAAGAAAGAAGCAGGTTTGTTACAGCCCTTGCCAATTTGTGAAAAAACCATAGATGTATGTTTCGATGGACTTTATTGGCGAGTTCCCAAAGGTGGACGATATGACTTCAATCATGGTGGTGGTTGATAGATTCTTCAGGTATGCGATCTTTATGCCAACTCCAGCTTCGTGTCTCTTGGATGTTGCTGTAGAGCTTTTCTACATAAATGTGGTGAAACATTTTGGAGTTTCGAGGGATATAGTAAATGACCGAGATTTCCGATTTACTGACCAATTTTGGATGTCTCTCTTTAACATGATGGGTGTGAATTGAAGTTCACAACTACGAATCACTCACAAACTAATGGCCAAACATAAAGGATCAATGACTTATTAGAGAAATACTTGCAACATTATATAAGTACAAGTCAACAAAATTGGATAAGTTTACTTAATACTGCACATTTTTGTTATAACTTGCACAGATCCTCGGCAATGGAGAAAATTCCTTTTGAAGTTGTTCTAGGATAACAACTGCTCACTTCTCTCAAGATTATCAACAAAAGTCAGGAGGAAAATGTCCAGCTGCTTATCGTTTTGTGAAGGAAATGCAAGAATTGTTGGATGAAGCAAGGGACAGTATTCACAAAGCTTCCAAATGGATTAAGAAATATGCATATTAAAGGAGAAGACCGCTTGATTTTGACATCGGGAATAAGTTACTTCTCAAAATTACTTCCCAAATTTGGAAGAAGATTAGTAGCAAACAGGTGCATCGAGGGTTGGTGCCAAATTATGATGGGCCATTTGAGATACTTGTAAATGTGGAAAATATAGTTTATTGCCTCAAGTTACCTGAGCATTTAAAGATACAACCTACTTTTCATGTGAGTTTCCTTAAACCATATCATGAAGACTCAATAGATCCTATGAGTCAAGTAAAGAGAACTCCACCAGTGGTAAAGAAAGAATTCGATGAGTAAATTGAGAAGATTTTGGATCATCGAATATTGGGGCAACACAAGAAGAATCGGAAGACAGAGTTCCTAATTCAGTGGAAGAATAAATCAGCCTCGGAAGCTACTTAGGAGAAAGACACAACCTTGTGGTAGTTTGAAGACTAGGTAACTGACTGCCTTCAATTTGTTCTGACAGGGGTGTCGGTTTCATCTAGTGGGGGTTGTTTGTTAGTCCCTTAACATTGCAGGACCTTTTTTGCTTGCATTGGTGAGCCTTGGCCAACATTTAGCATGGATTAGGCATAAGAAAAGCATGCCAAAGAAACCAAGGTAACTTAACCACGTAAAGATCAAGCATGATTTGAGTTGCGATGACTGTGGGGACATTGATTGGCTTGGTGGTTAGGGCGAGTTGGACTTGCCTAAGATGTCTTTGGTGGGACTAAGGATGAAATGGTGTTCAAATGATAGATCATGAGAGAACGGACTAGACCACGGGTGTGCATTAGTCGAACCACGCACGATTGTCTAAAATCTTGGCTAATGTTCACCTTTGTATGAAGATCATATGTGATGTGACAAAGTTAGTAGGATGAATCATCAAAAAAAGTAGGATGATGTTGCAAAGAACATAGATGAGGTGTCTTGTAAGTATTTACACATATTGCTTTAACTTAAGAGAGAGATAGTGGAAAGTTATGTAGACCACTTACTAAAGTAGTACCTAAAGTAGTTGAGGATGTCAACTATCAAGTAAGTTAGTGGCTTAGTGGCTTTAAGACCACTTTCTTGTATTCTTTCCCAAGAAGTCTTCTAAAGCCTATAAATAACTCATTTCAGCAAATGTTCATTCATTAGAGAGAGTTGAAGCTTTGTATTCTTTGTATCAATTGTGAGTAATGCAAAGGTGACAATTTTGTTGTAAAGTTGTGTGTGTCTTTCTCTTCTTATTACTATCTATTCTAGTGTGTAGGTTAAGTGAATTTCGTAGATTTACTTTGCCTTTATGAGAAATACTTTAAACACAAAAGATTTGGTAAGGTTAAATTGAATTGTGAGAGTTCAACTACTATATTTAGACTTTGGCGCATTTTGTGAGTGAATTTGGAATTCTTTGCAAAGTCTTTTTATATCTAAGCTTGTGGAGTAAACGACAAAAAGGTCTTCATCATTCCTACCTGTGGTGAGTGCGTGTGTGAATTAAGGCTTCTCATTTAAACCTTCTTCTCTTTGATAAGACAAATGAAAGTATTAGTTAATAGAGAATCCACAAAATAAGGATAGACATGGTCCGTATGGATATAAAGAAAACGTAGAAAGTATATAAATCGAAAAGAACAGCTTTGTAAATGCGGAAAACTAAAATTCTTATCAAGTACTAAAAAAGTTGTACATTATTTTTATGGTAGAGGTAGAGGTAGATTATTCAAGTTCATCTTAAACACTAGTAACATCAATCTGTATCCGTCATCACATGCTCACACGACCAGGTTTTTCTGCTTGGACAATTTTGGTGGCTCGATAATTCAGCCACTATCTAAACCTCCAAATTCGGCAACTCCTAATACAACCATACCACTTTAGCAACGTCAGAGGAACTCATGACGTGCACAGATATTTGCCCTAGCCATGCAGCATCTAAGCCTTCATATCCTCGATGGATTAGGCCTCAAAAGGAAGAAGCCGATGACCGGCTGTCTTCTGGAGCTTTAGTCAACCCTCAGTTCCTATTTACTTACCATATGTGAACAACTGCAATGGCTAATGAGTACATTTAATATGGAAACTAATCCAGCAAGATTGATATTGATTACTACAATTCCAAAGCAAAGAGAGTCAAAATGAAAAGTAGGTCCAAAGACTTTTTGTGGTATATCTCTAACTCTTTTCAAGAAAAAAGTTGAGGGTGCGATGTGTGTGCTTGTGCCTGCCTAATGGACAGAAAGAAAAGAGAGAGTGCCTTTACTGTGTTGGAAAGATAAAAAAGATCACGTCCATCATTAAAGAGAAGGAGGGACAGACAACATGTTTATCGATAGAGAGCCTCGCATTAAAAGAATAGGAAGAAAGTGGGGAGGGGACCGAGCAGAGAAAAGACGGGTGCATTTGAGTCACCTTTTATGTTGCACTCGGACAAGCTATTATATTATTACAACGGCAAAGGTTAGAGTAAAAAGTTATTTCCACTTATTTTATATTATTACAAAGGTAAAGGTTTCAGGTCAATAATTATCTTATAGTTTTTACCTTTGAAGTAAAAGTGATTTCCCTGTATTTCCATTATTTAATTAGTTAAAAAGCCATATTGGATGTTTCCTAACATGTTAGAGGCGTAATGCATTCAAAACTAGATAGCGTAATCTTCCCTTCAAAAGATCAATTGTCTTTCCTAATATAATTTTGAACAGTTAACCTTTAGAAAATATTTAAATTAGTAGATGTAGGTTAAACGTGTGGTTTTAGAACAAATTCAATTAAAATTAATTTTACTATGTTATTAAATCTTTTTTTGTTTTGTTTTGGTACTAACACGCTCATCACTATACCGTAATAGGTTCTATTTAACCATTGATTTCATCTAAGGATGTAATATAGAGCAGGAGCTAATTAAGTTTTAAGTAATTTAATATGCGTCAAAACCCCATTTATTTATAATATATGCGTGAGTTTATAAAAAAATCTTCCTTATTATTTCTCTTTTCTTTTTTAACGCAATATTTGTTTTCTTTCATTTTTTCATGGCTTGGTCATATTAAAAGAGTAAATACGTCACTATGCCAGAACAATTATATCGCTTAAAAGGAATAATTGCACCACTATTTCAAATAAGTTGTATCACTTTTTTAGTCTAGTTGCATTAATATATTAAAAATAATAATTGAATCTCCAATTCATATTAGTCGCACCATTTGTACTTAATAAAATATCCACAATAAGATTATCTTAGATCACTGTGTCACTCTTCCAAATTAATTGTATAAATGTAAAAGAATAATTGCATTACTCTTTATATTAATTACATTATTTATACTTAACGTATCACTCACAACAAAATTATTTCAAATTATTTTTATTAGTCTTTTAAAATAATTACATTAGTTTGAAATAACAATTGTATTATTAATATTATAGAAAATTACTTTAGATATAATTACATCAAGAACAAAACATAAATATAAATTTTGATATAAAATATTTTTATTAAAAAAAGGATTGTAATCTATCAATTAATAGTTTAGTGGCTTTCCATTAGAAAATGTATGGGTCAAAATCTTTTTTATCGAACAATAAATAATTGAGAAAATATTTTTATAAAATATATAGCTCAAATACCTCATTTATAATTTTCACTATAGATTAACAAACTTAATATATAAGTAGGTTACAATTCATCCATAAAAATATGCTGTCCAAAATACTATTCTCACAATTTTCAAATATAATGAAAAAATTGCATGTTTGTTAAGAGATAATAACACAACTCTCTAAACGATTAACTAAATCTCAACATCAAAATACTTTTCAACTTCAACAATATGAGAATATGAAACTTAACAATGAAACAAACACTAAGATTTACGTGAAAAACCCACCAGTGTATAAGGAAAAACTATAGATCAAATTGGCAAGCAAATCTACTAAACTCAAATAAAGATTTACAAATTGATCTCTCACTCCATCACAAAATATTGTCTCACAAAGTTTCAAGATTAAAACCAAAGTTAATGTAACAATAAACAAACTCTCAAACTAATCTTAAAAACAATATAAAAAAAGATGAGAATACGTCACTACTTTCCCTTCCTCTATTTTTCCTCACTTTCGGAAGTTATGGCTGCACTTTTATATAAAACTCACATATTTTTCTCTTTTATATCACAAAACAGGTTTTTCTATACTGTACACGATCACATACATAGTCATGTAAGTGACCATATATTTTCAGCACCACCTTACATAAGTGTATACACGATCATAGAGAGATACACATTCATTACACATGATTGTGTATGTTGTGAACATAAGTGTATACACGATCATGCATGTCTTTGCTATTCATGTCCTTCTTCACACATTTCCAAAGACTGACACAGTTGATCCATATGGTCGTGTAGGTGAAGACACAGGCGTGAGTTCTAACACGTTTAATATACATGGTCGTGTAAGTTAAGGACATGAGCATATAGCTCCTTATGCTATCGTGACTCCATCAAAAGGGCTTCATCCATCTTTTCTTCACTTATTCGTCATCCCAGGAACCATAAAGGCTTGTATGATCATTGAAAGTCTTAAAATAGGGCTAGACACTCAACAATCCTCCCTCCATCCCAATTATAAGGAAGACACGTTATTCTCTAACATCTAGTTGAGAGACATCCCGGCAATCTTACTACATAGCTCATGTTTGCTTCAAGAAACAACTTTAGTCAATATATTAGCAGCATTCATATCAGTATGAATCTTCTACAACATCAATTGTTTCTCCTCAATCACAGACATTAACTAATAATATATGAAATCTATATGCTTTGTGTAGGAATGATATATAGTATTTTTGCTCAAGTCAATAGTACTTTGACTATCACAAAATACTACATAATCTTCTTATTTCACATTTAACTTTTGAAGGAACCTTTTTCATCAGAGCATCTACTTACAAGCTTCCACTGCAGTTACATACTCTGCTTCAGCTATTGATAAAGCTACTCACTTTTATAGCTTGGATCGTCATGAAATGGCTCCCCCTACAAACTTGAACAGAAAACCTGAACAACAAGATCTCCAACCATATTTGCATTTGTAAAACCTTCTAGAGTTGGCTCACTATCACTAAAATGCAAACTCCACTTTGACTTGCCTCTCAAGTATCTCAGAATCCATTTCACTGCTTCCTAGTAAACCTTCCATGGATTTGACAAGAATGTACTCAATATCCCAATAGCTGTGCAATATCTTAGCCTTGTGCATACTATTGCATACATCAAAGACCCTACTGTAGATGGGTATGGAGCAAAGGGTATACTATCTTTCTCCTTTTTTGTTAAGGGACATTAATGCTTACTCAGCTTGAAGTTAGATGCTAGTGGGGTGCTAATTGGCTTGGTATATTTCATGTTGAACCTTTCTAGCACCTGTTTAATATATCTCTCTGTAGACAACCATAATCTTCAACTCTTTCTATCCTGAGTTATCTCTATGCCTAAAATTTACTTTACAAGTCCCAAATCTTTCGTATCAAAAGATTTAGACAAATCCTCCATTAACTTTTGTAATCTTCCAACATTTTAACTCATAATCAATATATCATCAGTATATAAAAGAAGAATCATGAAGTTCTCAATCATGAATTTTTTAATTACACAAAGCATCAACATAAGTTCGTTTGTAACATGATCTATCATAAAAGAATCAAACTTCCGAGGCCACTGCATTGGAGCTTGTTTTAATCTCTATAGGCTTTTCTTCAACTTGCAAATCATATTTTCCTTGTCTTTAACTTTGAAACCTTCTAGTTGCTCCATTTATATTTCCTCTTCCAAATCTCCATGTGCAAAGGTTATTTTAACATCTAATTGTTATAGTTTAAGATCCAAATAGGCAGTTAGATGTAAAACTATTTGATTAAGGTCATCTTGACTATTAGTGAGAAGATTTCATCAAAATGTATACCTTTCTTTTGACTAAACACTTTCACCACTACCCTTGTCTTGTACTTTACCAGCTTGTCACCATATTTCTTTATAGTAAATACCCACTTATTCTTTTTTAGAGAATTCATCTTTTCCTTTGTAGCTATGAGTAAGAGATCTATGTCTTCACAAGATGCAACCTCTTGCATATTATTAGGTTCCCTCTCAGTAACCAATATGTATTCTGAACTTGGATGCTTTGTAGAAAGCCTTTTCTCCCTTGCCGACCTTCAAAGCTACATATAGTAGCTGTTGAATCCAAATGCTTCCTTTGCTCATTATGCTCAATGACGTCATCTGCAGCATTATCCAATTATGATTCATGTAGCTCATCATTACTAACTGTATTTGATCATCATCAATATGTTTTTCATCATAAACTTCATCTCCTTCACTAGTAGACTGCTCAATAGTGGAAGAAATTAGCGAAGACTTAACAATGCCATATGATGAGATATTGTGTAATGACTTATCTCCTCTTAGAAGATCAGCACCTCTCTCATGCTTCTGGAATATCACATCTTTACTCCTGACTACCTTTTGCTTCTCTAGGTCATAGAGTCCGAAGCCAAACTTATCACCAGCATATCTAACAAAATTGCAAGGTATCTCTTTTAAGTCAAGCTTCTTTCTCTAATCCTTGAGTACATGTCTATATACCTTACAACCAAAAACTATTAGATGATGATATATAGGATCTTTACCAATCTATCCTCTCTTAGGAACATCAAAATCCAATGAAATTAAGGGAGCTTGATTATTCAATTAACTATAGTTCGAACTGCTTCACCCTAAAATTTCTTGGACAATATAGACATTCTGAGCATATAAAAAACCTTCTTCATAATTGTTCTGTTCATCCTCTCAGCAACATCGTTATACTGTAGAGTCCCAGTTTCTGAATTTTCATATCTAATTCCATACAACGTATAGTAATCTTCAAACACTTTGAAAGTATACTCACCTTCTAGAAATTATCTATTTGTAGGCACTTTAGCTTCTTCTCAGCTTCCTTTTCTACCATGACATGAACCTTCTAGAAAGTTTTAAATACTTAACTCTTTGAGTTTAACATGTACACCGATGTCTTCCTCAAAGCATCATCAATAAATGTAACAAAATATTTGTTACCTCATAGTGACTCCTCCTTAATAGGGCCATAAACATCTAAATGAACCAACTCTAATATCCCCCTCTTCCTTACAGATATTCTCTTGAAAGAGACTCTATGTTGCTTTCCAGCCAGGCAATAATCACAAGGATTAAGCGATTGTGTATTCTTAACTAGGATAGAGGATTTACCAGCCAACAATTTTAATTTTTTCTTACTCATGTGTCCCAATTGTCAATACCATAAATTTTGAGATGTTTCTTATTTGATTGTGTATATTTCTCCACCACCACACTCCTTTAAGTGTTTCTTATATAATGAGCAACATAACTCTCCTTGAGCAACAATCATTGCTGCTTTGAACAGTTTCTAATTCCTATCCTCAAAAGTATACTGAAATCCTTCTTGATCCAGCACATTAGCGAATGACAGATTTAGCCTTAAATCAGGGACGTGTTATACATCTCTCAAATTCAATAAGCATCCAATGTTTTTATAAGCCCGAATATCACCCATACCAAAAATCTTGGCAAAATTTTCATTTCTCATCTTTACGCTCTTGTAGTTTGAGAAGCAATCCACCTTTGGAACACAATGATAAGAAGATCCTGTGTCAATCAGCCACTCACAAACTAAATTACTTATGTAGAAGCATTCACTTATTGCAAAACTAAGGAAACCTCATCATTCATGCTTAGAGTTGATGCTATTGTATTATTATCATCTTCATTATTCTGATGATCTTGCTTCAGAACCTCTTAATGTGTCGTGACTTATTGCAGTAGTGGCACGTCTTCACATTCTTGTCACCTTTGGCCTTTGATTGATTCTTAAACTTACCACGCAACTCTTGCTTATATTCTTTCCCCTGCTTACTGTCATGAAAGCCTACACATTTTCAACTCCCATATTCTTTCTTCTAATTTATTCATTGAACATACTTTCTTTAATTACATATAAAAATAGCACACTTTCAGGAGCTGAGTTGCTAATCGTCACAGCCAATGTCTCCCAGCTATCTGATAACAAACTCATCAAGAACAAGGCTTGAAACTTGTCATCAAAATTGATCTTCATTGTATTAAGCTTGTTGATTATATGCTAGAAATCACTTAAATGCTCTGACATAGATTTCCCAACTTTTAGGTTTAAGTTTACGTGTCTTTTAATCAAAGAGGCCTTATTATAAGTAATATTCCTTTCATAAAGTCCTTCTAACTTTTTCCATAGCTCGAAAAGTTCCATTTCTTGAGACCCATAGTTGAATATATTGATATCAATCCATTGTCTAATCATACCTAAGTTTTTCACTTCATCATTTCCTATTCTCTATCTGACATCTTTTCTAGTTTTGAAGGAACATCATCCTGCACATCTTTGTCCACATCAATCGGATCAAAGATATTCTTGCAATACAGAAGTCCTCCATCATGGGCCTCATGGAGTAGTTTGATGAGGTCAACTTAACCATAGAGTTGTTTGCATCTTTGTTTTCACCTTCTATCATGATGACTCCAATACCACTTGTTGGAAGACAATAAGACAACTCTTTAAAATATCAACCAAATATCAACAACAAAAATACTCTTCAACTTTAACCAGGAAATCAGTATGAGAATAATAAACTTAACAATAAGACAAACACCAATATTTATGTGGAAAATCCTCCAATGTAGAGGAAAAAATTACGGGTCAAATTGAGAAACAAATCCATTAAACTCAAATGAGGATTAACAAGGATTAATCACTCACCTTATAACAACAAATTGTTTCACAAAGTTTCAAGATTGAAACCAAAGTTGATGTAACAATAAAAAACTCTCAAACCCATCACAAAAACAAAAAAAAGGATGAGAATACCAATCAATACCGAAATACGGTCAAAATTTTAGGAATAAAATGTAATTTTCAAAAAAATGTTGGACTAAAATGTAAATTTTTAAAAAAAATCCTAACTATTTAACCCACCATCTTTAACATGCCCCCCAACCTAGTTGCATGCTCTCACTCCCACCACTGCCTTGCTTGCTTGACTTGCCTCGCCTACCTACCTACCTCACCTACCTACCTTCCTTGCTTGCTTTAATAGTTGCCTCACCTAGCCTTGCTAGTCACCTTGCTTATATAGTCGCCTTACAGTCCTGCCTCTACCACTGTAGCCTATTCAAGCCTCAAAGTTGCAAATTGCAATCGTCAGTCACTTCAAGCCATTCTGAATTTCTAATTTAGACTTGAAAAATTGAAAATTTGAAATGTGTGTAACGCAATATGTTGAGTGTTTGCTGTTAATTTGTTTGTGTTGTGATGGTTAATGTTGGGTGATGAGTTAATTCATAATTGAGTAGTTGTTGTGTGTGAGTGACTTATAATTGTGAATTACTGAATTGTAACTTGTGAGTTTGGAAATTGCATTTCAGAAATTGAGGATAGCAAATATATGAGTTTGTTTTATCTAAATTTTGAAAATTGAGGAATGAGATTAAGGATTTTATATAGAATTGTAGTATTTGAAATTTTAAAATTTGAATGTGCCTTGTCATTTGTGTTGTTTGGATTATGGAAACTGGGGATTCAATCATTCAATACAAAATTAAAGTTTGTGTTATTGTTTGAAAATTGAAAAATATTGAATTAGATGTTGGTCTTTATTATAAATTAGGTTATTATAAATTGATTTCTTAATATACAAAATGAGTTAGTTAATTTATGTAACATTATGTGATTATATGAATTATGTTAAAGATGTGAGTTTATGTTTGAATCATATAATCACATAAAATGAGTTATATTTATTAAACAGATTAAGTTATAGATATGAATTATGAGTTTATATTTAAATTATGTAATCACACAAAATGAATTATAATTGTGAGTTGTAAATTTAGATAGAATGTGCTTAATCATCAAATTTTCTTAAGGAATCATTATATAATTTTATGATTGTTGAGAAAATGTTGTTGCTCTATTTCTTGCTATTATTATACATAACTTGATTTTAATACAAAATTATTAAGCTAATTTTAATATGTGTCTTCATTTATTTTTACAGATAAATATAGGGAAGTTCAAGTACACCTGAAATTTAGTAGTTTCATGTATAGGAAGATTAGATGATCTAGCTTGGTCTCACGTTAGATTGGTTTCTAGAATGAAGAACTATATTATTTGTTTGTATTGTAATAAGCATTTGAAAGGTGTGAGAATCACTAGATTAAAAAAGCATTTAGCTAGGATCAAAGTTGATGTGGAGCCTTGTAAGAAAGTGAGTCATAATGTCAAATGACAAATGAAGACTTTGCTTGAGGAGTATTAGCAAAAGAAACATAGATGGCAAAGATTGAACTCGAAATTGGTAGTGGAAGTTCTTTTGTTAGTAATCAGGATGATAGCGAAGATGTTGAAGTTGGTACTATTCCTACCCAACAAGAAGTAAATATTGCACTTGATGTTAGGAAAAGAAAAAGACAAGTTTCTAATTTTGGGACCACAAACAACTCTTAGAGCTCAGCCTTCAATCCGTAGTGCCCTATAATCTAGAAAAACGGCTCGTAATGTTGACATGACAATAACTAGATGGTGGTATTATTTAGGTATAGCATTTATACTGCCCAATCTTATTATTATCAGCCTATGGTGGATGTTATTGCCTCTTACAGTCTATAATAAAAAGCTCCTTCAATTGATGACTATATAGGTAAACTTCTGAGTAGCTCTGTTTATGAAATTAAAAGTTAATAGGGAATGCTATTAACTATTACAACAATTGTTGCCTATGAGAGGATGCAAGATCTTTAAAGCTCACATATGAAGATTTATATGGAAGCTTTTGGTGATTTTGGGATGTCAATTGCCATTTGTCAAAGAGACAAACTTAATCTAGGTATATATTTTTTCACTTTTGTTACTTGTTAAAAATTAATCATCACTTAATTAGTTTATAATACTACTTTTGTTATCTTACGACTTACATTTGCTTGGTGGGACCAATTTAGAAGTGGTGTTACAAAAATTGCAAAGATTTGCAATTTCAATTCTAAGTCAATGTGTGAGTGCAATAGGGTGTGGAAGGAATTGGAGCACATTCAAATTCAACCATTTCAAGATAATGAATAAATTGGAACACAAAAGATTGAATGACGTAGTCTTTGTTTGATACAATTTAAAGCTTCGAAAAAGGTATGTTACTGTAATTATTAAGTTAAATATAATTTCTTGTAATTTCTTAATAGGCTTTTTAATATAACAAGTAGTTATGTAAATCTAATTTGCCTTGATCATATCGATTGTTTTGCAGATCGAATTTCTGAGGAACTGAGTTTGATAGATGAGAGTGACTTAGAAGATAATCTTTATTAAGATATTGGCATGTCACTTAGTGTGATAAATTTAAATGATGGTAATTATGAGAATTTTGTACCAAATAAGAATTGAGGTCAATGTAATTTGAGTCGGTATTCAATTGAATAAAATTTTAAATATTTGTTTCTTCTCTTCTTTTAATTTCATTTATGTTTGATGTATATGTTAAATTCTATATATGCATCACTTCTAGTTGGTTGTTTCCTTAGCATGAACTCTTGTTGTAAATTGCAATTATTAGAAAGTCATGAATATTTATTATTCTTTTTATTTGATGCTTTGATTTAATTATTATTTATTATATGATGAAATTGTATCATTTTAAGTATTTCGTATTGTCCTTAATTTTATATTTGTATAGTGATTAAATGATCTTTTTCTTATTAATTTTAGTTATTATTTATATGTGAAATATGTGATAAGTAATATTAGTAAAAATAAATAGATTGTTGTTATTTTTAAATTATACAGTACAATATATTAAGGGTTATTTTGTAATTTTAAAATTTCAAGGAATACTTTATAAATTAAAATTTTACCTGAAATGGTATTCGGTATTGACTGATATATGTACAGTACTGTACCAGAACCAAATATAATACCAATACAATATGCATAAAATTGAATATAACACTACTTGTCCTCTCTGTGTTTTTATCACTTGTGGAAGTTAAGGCAGCACTCTCCAAAAAAACCTCAACTCTCTCGTAGAAAATCAATGTATTTTTTTCTTTTATATAACGAAATAGGTTTTTCTACATTGTATACTATCACGTATACAGCAGTGTAAGTGACTTTGTCTCTTCAGCATCGCCTCATTCTCAAATATATATAGCCACATAAAGATACAAGATCATCATACATCACTGTGTATGTCATGAGCACATGCATTACCACGATTATATATGTCTTCGATCTTCACGTCCTTCTTCACACAGTTCTAGAGAATTATATGTTCAATTCATACAGTCATGTAAGTGAAGACGCGAGCATGTGTCACTCAACACAAGCATGTCTACTTTCATGCTTAATATATGCGATCGTGTAAGTTAAGGACACAGGCGTGTAACACCTTACATGGCCATGTTGTAACAGTGCAAGGGAAACAAGGAGATACTGGGTTTCTATAAATCAGTAATCCGACTTACAGAACTTAGGGAAAAGAAAAATATACTGAAAGACAAGGAAATTCGACAATCAGGAAGGAGATGAGAAAAAGAAATACAACAGAACTTTCTGAAATCATTCAATGCCCATCCCATCATCTAATCATTGGTTATATAATCTGTTTCAGAGAATGTGCCCGGTTGTTATGGAGCTGCTGACTTGGCATGAGCAGTAACAGAATGCAACTGATAACCAGCTAGCCTTCTAGAAGGTGTTTTCATCCTCGTGCTTCTTCTCGGGGCATTTGGGTCTTGGTGTGGATGATCCAAAGTGGTATTGGGCTGGCTCATAACATTACCCCCCCATCAATAACAGCCTTGTCCTCAAGGGTGGGGGTAGATGAATCCGACAAGTGTAGTGGTGTGACCTGGTGATCGGGGATGCCCTCGCACTTCTTGAGCTGGGAGATGTGGAATACAGGGTGAATCCGAGCAGATGGAGGAAGCTCGAGTTTGTATGCCACCGAACCAACTCGAGAGAGAACTTGGTAAGGCCCAAAGTAACGTCTACCAAGCTTGCTGTGTTGTTGTAAGCGGACAGAGTGCTGGCGATATGGCTGCAATTTAACATATACCCAATCTCCAACAGCTAGATCAACCTCACGACGTTTCTTGTCAGCATGGAGCTTCATACGGTCTTGAGCCTGCCGAAGATTGGATTTCAACAAAGCTAACACTCTATCGCGGTCAAGAAGTTGGGAGTCAACCAAAGGATTGCCAGAAGAATCTCGGATGTAGCGCGGAACAGATGGAGGTGGCCTGCCATAAAGGACCTCAAATGGTGTCATCTTGGCTGCTGTCTGATAGGCAGTATTGTACCAAAATTCTGCCCAAGGGAGATACTGCATCCAAGAAGAAGGATTGTCCGCCACGTAACTCCGAAGGTACATCTCCAAACACTTATTCAGTACCTCGGTTTGGCCGTCGGACTGCGGGTGATAAGCAGTACTCATGCAAAGTGTAGTGCCTTGCAATCGATGTATTTCTCGCCAAAAGTTGCTCAAAAACTGAGCATCACGATCAGATACAATTTCAACAAGAATGCCATGTAACTGAACAACCTCTTGAACAAAAGCGACCGCAACTGATTGACTCGTAAAATTGGCAGGCAACCCAATAAAATGTCCATATTTCGAAAGGCGATCAACAACCACAAAAATAACAGACTTACCTTTCGAAATAGGTAAACCAGTGATGAAATCAAGAGAAATAGCTTCAAAGACCATAGCAGGAATAGACAAGGGTTGAAGAAGCCCACCAGGCAAAAGAGAGGAGACCTTCATCTGTTGGCAAACCTGGCATTCCCTGACAAATTTACGAACATCCTTACGCATGGACGGCCAATAAAAATTGGAGGCAAGTCGGTGGAAAGTCCGTGTAACGCCAGCTTGGCCCCCTATCGGAGAAGAGTGAAACTCAAACAGTAATTGCTGGCACAGAGAAGAAGTAGAAGGCACGACTAAACGTCCCCGAAATAGTAACAAGCCATCAGAAAAAGAAAATCCAGCCAAGGCCGATGGGTCAGTCAGCAAACGTTGCTGGAGGGATAAGAGCCCTGGATCAGTAGTATTAAGCAACCGAAGATGGGCAACAATATCGTAAGTGATATGAGACAAAGCCAGGAATTGAGAAACTGGTAGCCGGGATAAAGAATCTGCCGCAGCATTCTGTTTACCAGGGCGATAAACAATTCAAAATCGAAGCCAATTAACTTACTCAACCAGCGTTGTTGATCGGGAGTCTGAATCACTTAGGTTGTTAAGCCTCTCAAGGGCTGCTGATCAGTAATTATAGTGAATTTTCTACCCAAAAGATACTGCCTCCACTTAGCAACAGCCTTGGTAACAGCTAGCATTTCCCTCTGGTAAGCGGATGCTTGTTGCATGCGTTGACATAACTTCTAACTATAAAAGGCAATTGGGTGCCTATCCTGGGACAAAATAGCACCGATACCCGTGCCTGATGCATCGGTTTCGATCACAAAGGGCTTATCAAAGTCCGGTAATTGCAACACTGGTGCAGAGCTCAATAATTGTTTGAGTAGAAGGAATGCGTCACTGGACTTACTTGTCCAACAAAACCCATCTTTTCACAACAGATCTGTCAACGGAGCGGTCACCGAAGCAAAATTTCGTATAAAGCGTCTGTAATATCCCACTAGGCCCAAGAACCCGCGAACCTCACACACTGTTTTGGGCTCTGGCCAATCCCGAATAGCAGATACTTTGGCTGGATCAACGGCCACACCCTCTTGTGTGATGACATGTCCCAAATAGCCCACGGAAGTCAAGGCAAACAAGCACTTGGACTTTTTAGCCACCAGCTTGTTAGTGCGCAGCAATTGGAGCACTAGGCGAAGATGTTCAATGTGAGTGTCCCAGCTTGGACTGTAAACCAAGATGTCGTCGAAAAATACGAGGACAAATTTGCGAAGCATAGGGCGAAACACATCAGTCATTAAGCTTTGAAAGGTCGATGGGAAGTTTGTAAGCCCGAATGGCATAACGAGAAACTCGTAATGCCCGTCGTGTGTCCGGAAGGCAGTCTTCGCCTCATCGCCATATCGCATTCGCACCTGATGAAACCCAACAAGCAAATCCAGTTTCGAAAAACAACGAGCACCATGAAGTTCGTCGAACAACTCATCAATAGAGGGAATTGGAAATCTGTCCTTTACTGTGATCGCGTTGAGGGCACGGTAGTCCACGCAGAATCGCCACGTACCATCTTTCTTACGGACTAGCAACACAGGGGATGAGAAGGGGCTGGTGGTGGGACGGATAACACCGTCACGCAACATTTCTGATACCAATCGCTCCATTTCCTGTTTCTGAAAATGAGGATAACGGTAGGGTCTGACGTTCACCGGTTTGCTTGACGGTAACAGGTGGATGGCATGATCATAAGGTCGAACAGGGGGAAGACCATAGGGGCAAGTGAAAACGTCTTCAAACTCAATCAGAAGAGTTGCAATAGCGTGGGGCAAGGGAGATGGCTCCGCATAATCAGTAACAAATTCCAACCGAAAATAAGCAGCCACAGAATCAGTCTTGGATAAACAGCGAAGGCCATGAAATTGAATTTGTCGGGAGGAAGAAGAGGACTCGCCAGTCCAAATAATCTTGGAGCCGTTACAGGTGAACTCAAACGTTGCCGCACTATAATCGGTGACCAGCGGCCCAAGGGTGGACAACCAAGCAATACCCAAAACCATGTCCCACCCTTGAATATCCAATACATAGAAATCAATCAAAGTTTCATGCCCTTGAATCAGCAAGGGAACCTTAAGGGCGACACTGGAACACCACAGGCGCTCGCCACTACCGACCAGTACTGAGAAACTAGGTGTGTCAGAGAGGGGTAAACCCAGAAATTTGGCAACCCTCGTCTGGATAAAGTTGTGAGTGCTTCCACTATCCAGTAATACCTGAACTGATTTACCATTGACAGTACGTTAAAACGCAGCGTAGAACCGGGGCATCCACTAGCCAAGGCATTGTACGAAATGGAAGAAAGCGGCAGGGGTAAAACCGGGTCCGTAGGTGGAATCGGCTCGGGATCGTGGTCGGAAGGTGGAAAATTGGCCCCGATCGGAGGATGTGGAGCGTCAAACTCGTCTTCCAACAAAAGTAAATGAGACTTGGCCCTGCACTTGTGATCGAGAGTATACTTGTCATCACAGTGAAAGCAGAGACCCTTGGCTCGACGGTGAGCAACCTCTGCCGGAGTTAACTTCCGGAAGGGAATCTTGTTACCAATAGGCAAGGAAGAGGGGGCGGGGGTGAAGGGCGGCGGTGTGGTCTGGGGACCAGGAGTAGGCAACAAGGGTCTGGTATGTCCGAGGGTAGGCCTACTGAAACCCGTCTCAAATCGGATCCGCTGCTCATGGATCTAGGCCAGTGACATAGCATCGAAGAGGGAAGTGGGCCTATGGACCAAAACCGAGTGCTTGATATCGGAACGTAACCCTGAAATAAAACACTGCACCAGAAAGTGATTTGGCAAATGGACCGTGCGATTCGAAACAGCTTCAAACTGAGCACGATAGTCATCGACCGTGCCGGTTTGCTGCAGCGTGGCCAAGATTCCTTCAGGTTCCTCGAAGTCGACCGCGCGGAAACGATGCAAAACCCAGTTAGTGAACGCCTGCCAAGTCGTAAACTGGTTATTTCGAGACATCCAATCAAACCAATCAGCAGCTGTATCGTCGAAGTAAAAAGAAGAAATCATGATGCGATCCTCTGTGGGAATCTGGTAGAACTCGAAGTAACGATTAGCTTGAGGAACCCAGCGCTTAGGATTCAAGCCCGAAAATCGAGCCATTTGAACTGGGGTGGGTTTGTGACGGCCGAGAGGATTCGAAGAGCCAGAGGAAGATGGAAACTCGGGGGAATCAGAATGACGGCGGCCCAACAGTTCCTCCAACATCTGCTTTTTCTCAGCCAAGGAAGAAGTAATTGTATCAACATCACGACGGAGAAGATTGTGGTTCTCGGAAAGAGCCTTGACATTTTCATCTAACACGCGCAAACGAGTCTGGTGTTGGTCACCCATGGCAGGAGGACAATGAAAGCACCAATGTAACAGTGCAAGAGAAACAAGGAGATACTGGATTTTTATAAATCAGTAATCCGACTTACAGAACTTAGGGAAAAGAAAAATATACTGAAAGACAGGGAAATTCGACAATCAGGAAGGAGATGAGAAAAAGAAATACAACAGAACTTTCTGAAATCATTCAATGCACATCCCATCATCTAATCATTGGTTATATAATATGTTTCAGAGAATGTGCCCAGTTGTTATGGAGCTGCTGACTTGGCATGAGTAGTAACAGAATGCAACTGATAACCAGCTAGCCTTCTAGAAGGTGTTTTCATCCTTGTGCTTCTTCTCGGGGCATTTGGGTCTTGGTGTGGATGATCCAAAGTGGTATTGGGCTGGCTCATAACATATACGTTTTATATATGATCATCTATAATACAAAGTTATTGTCTTGCAAGAAACGGAAGACACTTGTTGTTCATTGACGAAGTAAAACTGTAATTTTAGTTTGAGTTCTATGCATTAGAAAATGGATGGCACACCTAAAAGGAACAGAACTGCATCTGTCTTTGACCTTTTTATTCCCTAATTTCTAGAAGTAACACAGAACATAAGTAAGTTTACAAACTTGAATGACGTTATCCAAGAGAGGCAGCACCACAAAGGAGAAACGAAGATGGAAGGTGAAGAACTAGTGTAGAAGTGAAGGAGGACATGGCAGCAACACCTGAAAAGCGTCGTATGAATAGCAGATGGAAGGTGAAAAGTCTTGGCGAAATGATATTATTTCAGATGAAAGCGAAAAGTCCAATGGCGTTTCCGAGCTGGCGTGTCCGAGTCGTCTCAAGATGTGTGTCCAGCCATGTCCAAGCTATCTCAAGAGGTGTCTAAGCCGTGTCCGAGCTGGAATTTTTTTTAATGCTGAGACATATAGACATGTGTCCATTGCATGTCGGGTGGGTGTCCGTGTCAGACACGTGTCCGACACATGAACACTGTAAAAGAATCATCATTAATTGTTCGGGTAGCTGTGATCCCTATGATACTTCTCATCACATGTAAAACATAAACCCTTTCTCTTCCTAATTGCATCTTGGTTGGAGTAATACGATGGATGGGAGTGGGATTATGGGCGGTGAAGTGAGATTGCATTGTGGGTGTCGATAACGAGTTCGGATCCTCTATCTAAAATTACGTTGTCCTATTCTGTTTAATGTTAAAACAGCGTCGTTTTTGTTAAAAATTTAAAAGCCAGTTCATTCTCTTTCAAAGCCACACTGTGTAGTTCATTCCAAGCTGCCTCATTCCTTTTTGTTTCAACATATATTTTTGTTTCAAAGTCACACTGTGTAATCCTTTTTATTTATATAATGTATTTAGCAATTTATTTATTTATTTTTCATTTATGAACATAGTTAATTATTTGTCTTTATTCTAAAAGTGCCTTAATTTT
>JANIPM010000006.1:50821524-50833083 GCA_027478405.1 Erythroxylum cassinoides
AACATGATTGATGTAAACAGTAAACTAGTAAAATATATAGTACAACTGTACAATATACCAATATGAACAATTTTGCAAATTTTAAAAATTTTATAGACTTTCATAAATTTAAAAAATTACCCGAAACGATACCCGGTATCGGTACAGTTCTGTTCCAGAACTCAATCCGGTATCATGCCAGTACGACATTCATAACTTTGACTGATAGATATCAACTCTAAAAGATAAAAACTATATGAGAAGATTATCTGAAGATAATGGAAATCTTCATAAATATGAATGTATTAATCCTAGATAAATATAATCTCTTTATCTTGTTGACTGCAATATAGATAAATTCTATCCGATAGAGCCTAATTAGATGAAGATATCATCTTATTCGATAATGTGAAATAATTTTATTAGGATAAAATGTAATATAACTAGCCAAGTTTCTTCACGGCAAACTGAGAGAGCTATTGTTGTCTTTATTAGTTTAATACTCTCATTAATCTTCAAGAATGTGAGAATTAAATACTATGAGTCATAAAGCTTTCGAAAACAAGTTTATTTATCAATGATCACTAAATTTCACTTAAAACGAATCCAAGTGTCGTGCAAAAAAGTAAGTACAACTTATGGTATAAATTTGGTCCTTAAAAAGCTTTTGTAAAAACTACTACGGTATGCGGAGTAGCATCAAACCAAGTACAAAATTTAGCCATGTAGAAAAATCACCAAAAGAAAATGACTGTTTCAATCTTAAAGGCCATCATTGCAGCAAAAGTTATATAGATGAGAAGGTCACACCGTATGATGTAAATATTTCTATTAGCCAGGGAATAAAAACTTTTTTTTTTAACTTTTAGGTCAAAAGCACACAACTAAAGAAGATATTCATTAATATTCGAAACAATTGGTGAATCAGGGCCATTCTCTACATTCAGACATCTAAGCATAAAATACTCCGTGAAAGCCAGACTTGCAAATGCGGAACTTTTAACCCTGCCTTCTCAACGTTTAAGGCACTACACAAGGGCTCCATGCCTTCGAAAGACTTGGGGGAGCATTGCCACTGGAATTGCCTCACACCTGCATGAATTAAATGTCATCAGAACCCGCAAAACAATATAAAGGGAAAATTAATTTCAATTCCAAGGGAAAGAAAATCCCACATCCAAGAGTACGGAGATCCACTTGACAATGAAATGAAGTTCGATTACGCAAGATAGGCCAAGAAAATCAGGTATTTCAACAAATCCTAGCTCAACCATTCATGAGAAACTGGCAATCCATAAGTACGATAAGAAAAGATTGGGAACTCGTGATCCTGCCAAACCTATTTATGCATTCACAATAGCAGCGTTTTTCAAAACAAGTCCATTTAAGTCAATGGTTGGAAAACTTCCTTTTCTCGATCCAACAAAACTTCACTATATCTCTCGTCTGTTATTCGAAAACACTTGGCCCTTTCAATGTTTAGTTTTCCACGATAAATTTTCAAAGCTGAAACCATACAGTCTACAATAGAAACATCTTTAATCAAATATTTCAATTGGAAAAGAACAAACAGTTCTAGCTTGCAAAAGATGCATGTTGATGGGGTTCATCCCAAACCTCTTCCGAGGATATCCAATTGATCATATATTACGTTTACCCTCTACAAACTGATACTATTCATCAAGATATGTTAGAATTTTAATTTTCCATGCATACTTAAAAATCATTTTAACCAAGTAACAATAGAGCTTAAAAAGAGAGATTACAAATCAAAATAAGTGTGCTCCAATCTTATATTTAAGGTTGAGTACAATATACGCTTCAAACATCCTCTACTACAGACAGAACGCTTTCCAGCCGTAAAAACAGCTTAGGCACTTGATATATCAGGGTAGGAAAACATTGTTAGCAGCACCTAAGAGGAAAGGCAGGTCATAAGAAAAGAAAAAAAAAACCTAGTATAAGAAAAGAAAAAAAAAATAGTAAATACATACTCACCCCCAATGGAAAAAATGTTAGTAACTTGATCCTGACAAAGGTAGCTCGGTGACTTTGCCCACAGCAACTGTTTTACCTGTACTAGGCAGTGTTATGGTACAAGCAACAACATGATTAAAACATGCATCACAATAAAACAGCATCCATCTGCTCACCTTCAGTGCGAAGAGTGAACCTTCCAAGTTGAGGATAATCTTGGAACTTCTCAATGCATATTAAGCTATTTACCTGGTAGCACATAATAAAAAGTATAACAATATAAACAACTAAGTTCAAGTCGAATCTTGTGAAATGGAAACCTGATTTGATATATACAGAACCATCTTTCAGGGAAATTGACTTGGGACAAACAAAATTCTCAAATTCTTAAGCATCAGAATGTGAAGTTTGCCTCAGTACCTGAATGCGACAGACAACGACAGCGCCATTTTTCACAAAAAGAACCTTCTTTTTCATAGGTTTCTTCGTCTTTGGATCAATTTGCTGTAGCAGCTCAAGAATTTCACATTCCTCAACTACAGAATGAATGTGCAAGACAGCCTTGTAGCCAGCAGTAAAAATTGCCTGAAGTGGAACCAAAGATGATATGTACTTGAGACAGATCATATGTTAAATCAAACAGTACGCGAGAAAAACATGCTATAAAAAGTCTGAAAGTAGACCAAAATATTGACACAAGCATACATTATCTAGAAGCTCGAGTATCTGTAACTGCGCATCGAACTCAGTTACTGCAGCTATTGGCTTTGCTACACAAAACAAGAAATAAGGTAAATTTATCTTGTGAAAGAAAAAGACATAAAGGTCCCCAAAAAATGACCTTCAGAAAAGTAAAGAATATCTAGTTGAAGCAAAAATCTTGCAATTCAACCAATCAAATATAAATTTGTAAATCATCAAGGACTTCAAAGACAAGACTTTCAACTCACCAAAACTTGTCATGGCAATTCAACCAATCAAACATAAATTTGTAAATCATCAAGGACTTCAAAGACAAGACTTTCAACTCACCAACACTTGACAAAACAAAACCGGCCAATATATCCTCATCATCGATCCCAGATAATTTAATTCGTAAATTCTCTCCAGGTCCTGCACATCTAACCTTGTTTTCATCTACATAGACAGCAATAACTTTAACCTGAGTCTGCAAATATAATATCACATTTAGAACCTGGTAACCAGAAAATGAAAAGGAAGAGTAGGAGTGCAGTGCGGTTGCGAGAAATGTGCAGATAGTTACAATCAGATCTCACTCACCTTATTTGGCATGACCAACAATGAATCACCCTCGGTCACACTCCCAGATTCTACTTTGCCCATAACAACTGTTCCCATATCTTTAAATTTGTCAATGATAGGCATCCTACAATTTTTAACAATATAGCTCAACAATAAGTCATGGAAGCTAAAACCAGTCAAGAATAATCAGTCAAGCTAAAGATCAAAACAAGGTATCAGATTTTATGTGCAAAATTAAGTTTCCACTCCAGGATCCTTCTAAAGAGATACTATAATATGTGAGCTTAAAATCTCTAGAGCTCACAACTTCATGGATAGCGTAAGCTCATCAAAACTACCATCAGATTCATAAATATGGTCTAGACAAATATAACCATCTTTATAACATTCAATTAAGAATCTGCTTAAAGGTCATTTGTGCAATTCCCTCCCCTACCCTAATGTTTCTCAATAAGAAAATAAAAGATAAAATCAACAATGTCTACTAAGAAATGACAGAATTGATTTAACTTTTCTGATACCAAGGGAAAAAGTTGATGTTAAAGAGTACTGGAATGGATGACAAAGTTTGTCGATTATTTTATGAATCATGGTCATTGAACAATTACCAGAGCCAACCCACACCAACTTTAAATAAAACTTAATAGGAAAGGAAAATATAAATATTGATTGTCCCAAGAACATAAACATTTACCTAAAAGGTCCCTTTGGATCTCGTGGGGGAACTTCAATTGCATCAAGAAATTCAAACAGGCAAGGGCCGTCCCACCATGGACATACACTTTTATCCACTCTGGACTTAATGTTGGAACCAAGAAGACCAGATATTGGTAGGAAGATGACATCTGCAAATAGAATAAGATTGCAGATAAGGAGGAAATTTTTAACACAAATATGTGAAATATCTTGAAACCCAATAATCCATAGGAAGTTTTACATTCAACTATGCAAACTATTTTGGGCAGTTCCAACTTGTAATAGATACTAAAATCACAATAGCAATCAAATTAAATCATAAATTAACTTCAAAGATGTCTTTAATGCTCAAATAGCTAATAATGATGGTATCAATTCGTGTGTACATTTGTAAAAATACATGTTCCAAGTTCATTTAAACTAAGAATACCACTCTCTATGGAAATTGTTTCAATTTTTCATTTGCAATTAGGGGGGGAAAAAAAGATGAAATACAACTATTCAGACTTTCTAATAGTCCACACCTTTTACTTAATAATTACTTATCATAAACAGCCTATTGACCAATAAAGCAAAAGGTTCAAGTGCAGCAAAAAATAATAATAATAACAATCAAGTTGAATTTATCATTTAGGTTTCAATACTATGCACAAATAGTAAAGAGAATAAAAGGAAAAGAACCAGCAATACGTAACCCAGTAATGAAATGTCAACCTATTCAGTTCTACTCATCAAATCTACCACCTAATTAATCTACAAATAGACATTTGGTAAATTCACTTTGCGGCAGCTTCTAAAATACAGAAAATATCAATGTTAAAACATTTTCCAGATTTCCTAGTAACTAATAATCTAGCCCTGAACCAGTTTCCAATAGGAAAGCTAGATCCCATCTCTAGTCTCTATGGTCAAATAAAAGGTTAGAAGTGAATTCAGCAAAGAATGGAACAACAAACTTAAGTTTAACAATACTAAAACAGACCACAAGATACTGGTTGTAAGTACCTTTTTTAACATTGTAGCCTGATGACCTTAGGAATGGAATCAACTTTGATTCAATTTCATCATACCTAAAAGAGACCTTGATGTTAGGAGATATCAAAGTTGAGTGCACCTGGTTCATGCATCACAAAAGAGAAGCAGCCACCACAAATGTCTTGCATTAAGTAACAAAAACAACAGGTGCATGAAAAATCAGAATAAGCACCTCTGTTTTGACCAGTTCACAGTTGGTTCATCCATCTTATTCACAACAACAAGCAGTTTAGTTACACCCAACGTTTTTGCAAGCTGCACATGTTCACGAGTTTGCCCACCTCTCTCATAACCAGTTTCAAACTCTCCTTTTCGAGCAGAAATTACCTTATTGGAAAAATAGAGAATTCAGTAAAAACTCCAGAAGCAATCTAAGATTAAAACGAAACAAGCAGTTTTTACAGCCTTACAAGTACGCCAATATCCGCCTGAGATGCTCCACTGATCATGTTTGGAACATAGCTCTTGTGACCCTGAGCATCCAAACAAAGAACAAGATGCCATACATCATGAACCACAAAACTAAAAAGCTGACTAATCAAATTACCTACTCTGACTTGACAATTGATATTGTATTTAGAAGGGAACATCAATATGGTTTGTTCAAACTAAAGGACAGTCTAGAAGCAATTAACAAAAATAATGATAAAAAATGTGTTTACTCAGAACAGTCATTGATGAACACTATACACAAAAACCATCTTTCAAGCTAGATCTACACTTCAAGTTCAGCTCAAGAACCGTTCAAAACTCAACTTGACTCAATGAGAAGGAAGCCAACTCACTGCTGAACATTCTATAATAAAAATCTAAGAACACTGTCAAGAAAAAGGTGTACATAATATCATGAAAAATCTTACTCCATAACGCACACATACACCACAGCAAAATGCTCAGCAAAATATTACAAGTGTCCCAAACTCAAGTTCTACATCTAAAAATGCATGACATTGAAATAAGAAAAATTTTATGCCTTACCGGTGCATCTAAAATTGTGAATCTAGATGTCTCTGTTTCAAAACGTGCTCTCCCAACTTCTACTGTTTTGCCCTATGAACAACAGCCAGAATCCAACGTAACAATTATAAGCTTAAAATAACTTGTCAAAAAGGCTAAAAGTAATATCATCATAACTCTTATCAAAAAATAAGTTACGTTTCTCCAGCCTCACAAATGACCAATTCACATATCAAATCAGGTACTACCTTAACCCTCTCCTCTTCATTAGTATCCATAATATATGCCATGTACCTAGAACAGAAAAGCAGTCAAGCATAGCAATCAGACAAAGATGAAACATGTCCTGATAAATACAGTATAATATCCTTCCCCAACTAATAAGGTAATGCCTTTACCCAGGAATATTAGCTCACATCTCTTTTTACAACTGCTTCAGGACAATTGAAATTTTGATAACAAAGGCTCATTAACTCCCCAAACAGAGTAGCAGAAAGAAGTACGTAAAAAATTTCACCAGATAGGCACTAAAAAGTAATAATTCCCACAAAACCAGAATTCTAGAGCATGATGACCATACAGAAAATAAAAAAATAATATCCATGGAAGCATACCAAACATACTTGTTAAATCTCATATCAATTAGGAGATAAGACTGACTTATATACAAGAATAAGCCTGTAACTTAAAGCCTCCCAAGTTTTGAATTGAATATGGAGTTTCACCTCGTATATAAACCCAAATATGAAAAATAAAGTTACAAAAAGTTACAAAAATTTAACACAATATCAAAGCCACTCTTAAGGGGTTAAGCTGAAAATAGCAACCATATGAACTAAACCTTAAGACTTTTACTGTCAAATCAACTAGCAGGAGGAATCAAGATTGTTTTATATACAAGAATGGGTCCACAACCTGATGCCTTAAGGCTTTGAGTTAAAGATGAAATCTTACATCAACTAAGGAAGTGAATTAAGTGCGTAAATTTCTCACATCAACTAGGAGTAAAAAATAAGAGTGGTTTACAAACAAGAATGGCCCCCTAACCCAATACCTTAAGGTTTACATTGAGACATTGATTCCCATCTTGTATACAAACTGCCACTCTCTTGAAATAGGAAAATTATGAAATTTAATATGAGCTAGTACCAATTTGATGATGGGCCTCCCACAAATATCTAACCCTATGGGCACACATCGACATCCATCTTACAAAGTGCATGTACCAAATGTTAATTCCTTCGCATGAGAGCAACGTGTTAAGTTGTTAAAATCTCAGATCAACTATGAATAACAATTAAAAGTAGTTTATATACAAGAATTCACTCATAACCTAATGTTTCAAGATTTTGGGTAAAGGTATAGGCTTTCATTTCATTGTATGTAAACCACTTCTCGCCAGAATATGGAATGACAAACCTAATAATACTAAAACTTCGAGAGAACTGAACATAGAGGAAACTCATACAATCAATGGGCCTCATCACAAAATTCAAGGCCATACTATACAAGGTTTTGAAAATGACATCCATTCTGTTAATGCTACCGCCCTTTAACAGTAGATGATCATGTTGTACAATAAATCTAACAAAAGTCTGCTTTTTCACTTCTTCAGAATAAGAACTCTAAAATAGGAGGCAGGTTATTAGTTAATTAATATATTAACATTACAGGGATAATAAAAAGATTATAGAAAGAGAGATTGCTTGTTATAAAATCATCTGCCTAGCTTCCACTACAACAGATTGATTTGTACAATCTAGATTATAAGATACCGCATTGTTTCAAAGGCAATATTACTTTTGATTTACAAAAGAGTTTAGGATGGCTACCAAGAGCATTTTCCTTTTTGTTTCTGCCAAATTTATGTCTCAAACTTGGCAAGTTATAGAAAAACAACATTGTATTATAGATGTTGACAAATCCTAACGGAGATGCAATATAGTGCTAGCCTAGTAATCTTGCTATACCAATGTTGCGCACAAAGAATCAGTGTCAGGCTACCAAATGCATAAAACAACCAGCCCTTGCCATTCTTACAAGGCTATCTATAGACTGGGAAACAGACTTAAATTTAGCCATGAATAAATATAATAGTGCCGTTTTTATCTCATTTTTATAAGAATAAACTGACACTTAGATCAGCTAAAACATATCTCCAAGTGTGTCTGCACTGGATTCCTTACCAGCTTTCTCTACTTTTTTCCTTAGCTTCTTTCTCATATTTTTGGATCGTACGTTCATCAACTTGCCCACTAAGGAAAAGTATCTGCCCTCCAGCAGTGGATTTGCCAGCATCTGTGACCAAAAAGTCGAATCATAGATCATGAAGCAATGATAGCAAACAAATTGAAGCCACAACAATATTATACACAAGCTTACAAATCACAAACAAAAGTATTCTCGATCAAATAAAATATCACAAAAATAAAATCAGTATCACAATTCTGATAAAGACTACACACTAACAGGGGTAATAATTTGAGATGTTGCACCCCAGAGTAATTTAAAATCAAACTGTAAGCAACAAAGTGCCAGTGAATAACAAAGCATCGCACAATTTTTCCTGAGACAGAGAAAAACACCGTAAGATTGATGCAATGGTATCCAAGATCCTCATTAATTTATTATGTTTTCCCATTTAGTTTAGGTTGCTTTCCATTGAGTCTTATATCAGCGTACAAACAAGATTCAAGGAGGTAGTTTTCAATAAGTACTTAGGAAAGGGTTTCCCTAGTTTAAAAAGAAATTTTGTAAGACTAGTATAAACTGGGATTTTTACTTCGCAATACAACAGATTTGTTGTTGCCGAAGTTCTATTCGACGAGGTTTGCCATAAAATTAAGTATATTTCTAGTTTTCCAGCTACAATCAAGCTTCTTCCAACTCATTTTGTTGAAAATGTAGTTGCACTAAATCTTTCACTACATCTAATATCCTTTCCAAAAAATTTTCATATGGAGGTAGCCTAGCTCCATATTGAACTTCTTGAAAATAGAAAAAAGAAAAAGAGAAACAAGATTTAAAATCAATGACCATCTAAACACTTCTAATTTTCATAAATGTTGGGATGTCAAGTGTGAGTAGGAATTCCACATTGGAAAGAGATGGAACTAATGAAAGACATAGAAGTGGAAAGGACTCATAAACCTAATGCCTTAAGGTTTTGGGTTGTAGTGTGATGTCAAAGCCCACGAATATGTTTCATCACTAGGCCCATGACATAAATCTCCCATAAAAGTGGGTTTTTCAGAGCCAACAAGTAGTATCAAAGTCGATGGTTAGGCAAGAGATGAGTATGAAGATGGTAGTCGGATCATATGGTTGCTTCCCCACGAAGAAGAGCAAGGAGACTCCTAGTGGGCCCAAACTAATAGAGTAGAAGGGCTCTTAATAACCCCATATACTCAAACTGCTAAGCAAAAAGGCTTTCGCTCAAGGAGGAGTCTAAGCCCAATGTAGAAGTTCACACTTGAGGGGAAGATTATTGGGATGTCAAGTGTAAGTAGGAATCTCACATTGAAAAGAGATGGAACTAATGAAAGACATATAAGTAGAAAGGACCCATAAACCTAATGCCTTAAGGTTTTGGGTTGAAGTGTAGTGTTAAGGCCCCCGAATATGTTTAATCACTAGGCCCATGATGTAGATCTCCCATGAAAGTGGGTTCTCCAGATCCAAAAACTTTTACATAATATCAGAGCAGGTTTGGTCCAGATTATTAATTTTCCGATTGTCTGTCTGCATGTCCAGTCCCAGCGGCTTGATCTAGTTACCACTGCATTTATTTCAAGTAACAATTGAATGTCCAGTCCCAATTGCACTTGAGGGGGAGTGTTAGAATATCTCATATTGACTAAATATGAAAATATTAAAGGATTTATAAGTGATAAGGGTCAACTATCCAAATGATTAGTTCTAGTCATTTCGGTAATGGTTGACCCAAGCCTAATTCTTGTTAATAGGCTCTACACTCTACCAATATTAAAAATTCTTATAATAAACAACCAACAAATTCAAGAACTTGCCTAAATTTTCAAAAAAGGAAATTCAAGAACTTGCCTAGATTAGGAAGTGTTGTTCTTCAAGTGCAGCTGTCAAGCAACTCTAAGGATATCGAAAAGCTTATGTTAGCAATGTAAGTGCACCTATATGTAAGACCAATGTTTTTAATGTAATTTTGGAAGCATTTCAAAGAATGTTTAGCAAAATATTGACCTTTCTCATGAGGTTAAGCAAAAAGAACACACAAAGAATGACCCAATTATTTAGAACCCTAAAGTAAGACAAGACGACACAGAAATCAAAAGGGCACAAGCTAACTTGGGCTAAACCATAGAGTATGCTCAACCTACCAACATGCCCAATAAACACCACATTCAAGTGCCTCTTCTTCCGATCTTCCAGATCATCTAGTTCTTCAACCTCTTCTGGAGTGAAAACTTTCATGTCTTTCTCCACTATTAGCAGCCAATTGATAGAGTGAGCAGTAGTAAGAACAAAAGCAATTAAATCCCTAGCTTACAAAGCTAAAGACTATATTCTTATCAAAAACATTTCAAATTGGAATCGAATATTTGCAGATACCTTTTGAATCAACCTGCTCTTCCTGTGATTTCAAAGAAGAATCATTTTTTGTCTCTGAAAAATTTCCATGAAAAATTGATGCATTGATATAGAAGTAAATGACCCAGCTTATAAGGCTGAAAACTGGAGTAGTAACACAAAGATTACAAATTAAAAACGAATATGCTCAAAGTACCTCTAGAATCAAACTCCTCTTCCCGAGATTGCAAAGCAGGTTCGTCTTTTGGCTCTAAAAAAAGCCCATGAAAAGCATATGAAATGAAGCACTCAATATAGAAGCTTAACAGTCTTCACGTGCTCAAATTGGCAAAATACACAACATAACAAACTTCTAGAACATGAAGAAAATATGAATGACTTTGCTTTGCAATATTTGCTGCCAAAGGCTCAAAAAATGCCCCACTTTGCAGAAAAAAGTGAGCAAAGACAATAAAAATATATTTAGGCATAACATAAAACCAACCACAATTTGAAATTTCAAAGGCATGAAAATAATTACAGGTTTATCCACACAAAAGTAAAATAAAACAAAGTAGGTAATGATTCACACGTCAAAATAAACAATGTCTCATGTTCACTTCAAGAGGAAAGCAAGAATGCGAGGATCAGCATGTCAAACAATTAAGAAAACCAAACAATTAATGAAAAGGTCTGCATTTCTGTCCAGTATTTAGTCACATAGTGGTTAAAGGTAATACGAGACCTTTAATTAACTCAATCAAGATACCAGATGAAACTAGTGTGGTACAAGTCTCAAGTATTAATGAATCAATTGAAAGGGGAAAAAAAAGTTCCACAATCCACCACATGTTAGGATGCCAAAAGAGCAAATATAGATGTCATGCATAATTAAATTACCTTTTATTGAAGGATCAAAAAAATTTTAATTATGTTCAAGAGAGATATTTAATTGATTCTAGAGCATCCACCCAAATTTTGATTTTTACTTCATGCATAAACAAATTGGATGGCACTCAAATCTTTGATTTCAGTATGCTACTTGAAATTAAGTATGTTATTAGAAATGATAATTTGAACAAGAATTAAAACATGTAAAAAAAATCC
>JANIPM010000006.1:50973147-50992042 GCA_027478405.1 Erythroxylum cassinoides
AGGCTGCCTGCTCACCGCGGCGAAGCGGCATGAAGGGTTCACCGCGGCGAGAGCTGCTTCGCTCGCCGCGGCAAGGGCTCCATTGCTTGCCACGGCGTGGCAAGCCAAGAGGGCTCGCCGCGGTGAGAGATCACACGCCGCAGCGATGCCCCTTGTGCTTCCGAGGGAGCTTTCCTTCTTCTTTTAAATTATATGTTTCACCTCACGCACCAAGCACTACGCTTTCATGTCCGATGTTGGGCTTCGGAAACGGGGTCCAACAATTTGAATTGAGATCTGGGGGATTTATGAAATCAAATTGGAAATTGAATGTTTTAGAAGTGATATTATATTGGAAGAAGTGAATTTGGGAAGATTATGAGTGATTATGATGTTAGAAAGGATGTTGGAAGTATTGGAGAGGCATTGGAGGAATTTTGGGGTCTATTAAATGGATATGAATGTCCATTAAACGGACCTTCTCGAGTGAAAAAGGACCCCCTATCTCACCAATGTCCGTTAAGCAGACATGGATGTCTATTAAACGGACCTTTTTGGGTGAAAAATGGTTCCAAGCCAGTCTATGTCCGTTAAATGGATATTCACAAGATAGCTACAGTAAATCACGATTTTGGTCATTTTAGAGGAAGAATATCGCTTTATAGTCTTAATAAAAGTTGTAGATCTAAAAGTCTAATTTTAAATAGTCTAAGAACAAACTCAATCTGACATATGTAGCAAAAGTTATGGCAATTGCTCCAAGACAGGTACAAAATGATTAAGGACATAAACATGTTTGATATTTTTGGCCATAACTTCATCATCGGACCTTCGAATGAAGTGATTCTTGAAGCAATAACTTCCTAACACATGTATCTATCTCTCCATAAAAATTGGAATCTTTTAGAGTTGATTTGAGAAATTTTTATTGAGAGAAAGTGAGGGGTCATTTGGGAGACCATGATTGAGGTATGAACATACTTTGGCTTTTCAAGCATAACTTCTTCTATAGAGTTCCAATTGAGATAGTTCTTGTTTCAAATTAAACTAGAGATTTGGAGCTACAATTGTTTTGAAGAATTCTATTTGTTATTTTGGTAGTTTCTGGTGTGGGCAAACCACTCTTGTGGGATATGGATAATACGGGTTCATGAAAATAACCTTTCAAGGTAATACGCACGCTCACGTCTTATGATGAACCAATAATGGTTAAAGTGAATTTTGGGAATACGTTCACATTTTATGGTTCAAGAGTTAGGTTCCAAATCCCAGGACCCAACAATTGTGGTATCAGAGCAAGAGTTTGGTTTCAAAAACGGTGCCCAACAGTTTGTGGTATCAAAGCAAGAAGAGGAATCGATGATGGTTAAAGGAATTCCATTGGATCAAGCTCAAGGTTTAGGTCTCCGGATTGTTGAGCTTCGGCAACGAAGACCAACAAATATCCCTTGTGCCTAAAGAGCTTCTTATTGGTAGATTTCTCAAATGCCTTAAACATATTTCCAAAATCATGATAATCATTGTGGAGCTCCTTATCATGCTCAAAACCTAGTAATCTAGCATAGAAAGTGCTTATAAAACATGTCTCTTAAATAATGCATCCACATCTACATTTACCTTTCTTTGTTTATAATTGGCCACAAAAGGAAATTTCTCTATAAAATCCACCCACTTGGCATGCCTTTTAATAAGTCTATTTTGTCCCTTATATGCTTCAATGACTTATGGTCAGTATGGATCATAAACTTTTTAGGCTACAAATAATGATGCCAAGTCTTTAAAGCCCTAACCAATGCATATATCTCCTTAGGTAGTGTAAGGTTGCCCTATTAAGTTTTTCACTAAAGTATGTAATTAGTTTCCTATCTTGTGTCAAGATGGCCCCTATTCCAATCCCACTCACATCACATTCTATTAGCAAACTTAGTTAAAGCTAAGATAGGTGTTGTACTAAGTTTCTCTTTCAACAAGTTAAATGCCCTCTCTTACTCACCCCTATTTAAATCCTACTGATAAGTGTATATTATATTATAGTATGTTTTCTAGAGGTTTAAGTGTGTTTTAAAGTTTTTTCTTAGATGTTAATCATGTGTTTAGAACTTAGAATTGTGTTATTATTGGTGTTTTATGTGTTTTAATTGTTTGATTGTTTTGGAGGAATGATTTGATCTTAATTTTATATTTTAAGGGTTGTTTGATGTGTTTTTTAGTGAGTCGAAACAAGAAAAATTAAAGAAAAGATGAAGAAGAATTTAAAGAATTGGAAGATGCATTGCAACTACATATGGGATTGCCTTTGTCACGATTGTGCATCATGGTCAGTTGATTATGCACTACTTTTCTACATGCGAAAATTTTGTATTCTTGACATTTTAGGGCTATTTTGGAACCAAAACAAATGAGGAAACACTAGAAAGAACCATTGAAGCCTTAAGAAGTATTTAAGGCAAAAAGAGGCTACACATTATAAACAAGGAGATCAAAGTAGAGAAATTAAGTTCAACTCAAATATTCCAAAATTTCCATATCAAGACATAAATTTTTTTTCTTTCTTTTCTCTACTTATATTTCATTATGTTGGATGTTAATTTAAAATATTGAGATGTTAAACATGATTATGGATTTCTAAATCAATATTAGGACTATTTTGTTAAATTTTATTATTGTTGAATTCAATATATATTAATGCTTTGTGGTATTTGTTATGCTTGTACTTGATAATAAATCGAAAGATTGAATCAAGTTATATGTGTTAAGGTGTGCAACAAGAGTTGGTAACTTAATAGACTTGCAAATATCAAATTGATAAACAATTGAAGAGAGATCTTAATTAAGACTTAATTATCATTAGGATTTCTTCAAAACCAATTGAATAGTTAAGAGTAATTTGGTGGATCTAGAGGCTACAATTCTATTGTTATCTATTTCATTTGGGATTACTTGATCATATCTCAAGAGAGGATAACCAAAACCTTAGGATATCTAAGATCAAGCATAATTGAATTAACAAGATAAAGGGAAGACAAAATAAGGATATAATAACCCATAAGTTTCCATTATTGATTAACTTCATTCTTATTAGTAGCTTCACTTATTCAATTGTTTAGTTTTATTAGCTTATTTCAATTTCAGTTAATTTATTTTAATTAAATTCATTCAATCTTTTATTGCCTTAGATAAATTGTATTCAATTTGTTATGTGACTAATTAATCCTCATAGGAATGATATCTTTAATACTATAAGTTACAATCTGTATACTTGTAATACAAAAGTTTTTATATAAAACTATCTACAAGTTTTTTGCATCATTGCTGGGGATTAAATCAGCATCTTATTCAATTTGAATTCTTTGATTTAAGGATGTTAATACTTTTCTTAAGTGATTGTAGGTACATTAATGCAAGAATCACAAGGAGCAAATGAGCAAATTGTAAACCTTTTCTTCCAACCCAGTTAAGGAATTATATAATGAATGGGAGTTACTAAAACTCATATAATCTTTGATGGAAGAACTACCCAAATTATTTTTGGAATAAAAATGCAAGGAACAATATGGGAGTAGAAGGTCCACCAAGTTTCCAATAGGACAGGCTTGAATCTTTGCAGTCTAAGTTAAACAAGTTAATGGATGTGTTAATGATAGCCTATCGCTAACTACCAAATAATAAATTCCTAACTACCAAACTATACAGTAAATGATGAGCTAGGGTCGAACCACAGAGAGCTGGGATGCAAATGTTATTTCAAATTTGTAATAAAAGGCAAAAACACCCTGAAATGATGAAGACAAGATAACTAATATGCAATGAATGTAACAAAAAATACAAGCACAAAGTAGATTTAGAAAAGTCTAATAACAATGGTAAAGAAGTGGGGAGATATCTTTGGGATTTCGGGATGTTCATTGATCCTTGAATCTAAACAAAAGGGTACTCTCATCATGGTGTTAGCCTATGGACTCGATTAAGCTCTCGAACCCTTAATCTCTTTAAAATAGTAGGCTCTTTAAGTTTAATAGTGAAGATGCATTAGGTACTACGAAAAACTAACTTAGGTCACCTACTCATAAGCTCGGAAGGTGTAACCTAAAGGAATAGGATCCTAGATTAGTTGATTAAGTAACCTAAAGGAATAGGATCCTAAATTAGTTGATTAAGTATCCTAACAAATTCAACTAACCTATTACTACTGCCAGGAATCACTATAGACTATTACATATCACAAGCTTAACCCTAGCCTTTGGATTAGAAAGCTACCTAAAGGGTGATCAAACCTATAAGCAATTCCTAATTCATGACATTTATCTTAAATCTCAAACCAACCTAGACCTACAAGCACCAATTTAAGACAAATGCAACTCCATTCTCACAATTTCCAGCCCTTCATCCTTATAATATCTCCAAACCCCTAAGTAGTCTAGCCACACATGTTCATATTAAGCACATTTGATATTAAATAAACAAAACCCATACTCAATTAAATAAAACCAAGGCTGGAAATATAAACGAAGTTATAAAAACTGAAATTCAACACTAACTTAATAAAAATCAAAACTATTTATGCTAACAAATGACTAATCATACCCCAAATTATAAACTCTAAACTAATTGCATCAAAATAAAAATTCCAGCACACACAACTTGTACAAAAACCCAAATTAACTGATCTTGAATCTAAAAACATACATAAATCCTAACTTTTAGGCACAAATTAATCAAAAGCATCACAAATAAGCAAAAACCTATAACATAAACCATTAAACATTCAAATGCCCAACAAATTCATATATGAAAAAGCACATAAATAAACTCAAACAACCAAGATTAAAGCTGAAAAATTGAAGGAATAAACATCCATTGATATAACATAAATGCTCCTTACAAAATTCATAAGGATCAACTACAAAATCCATCAAACATTCATTCTAAATATTTTAGAACATGTAAAAACATGATTAACACTAAGAAAGATTTAAACTAATTGAATAAATATGAAAATAAAGCATTTAAACTGAAAGAGAATAGCTAAGCTTATGGAAAATAACAAAAACTTCTCTGTTGGTTCCTCCTCTCTTATTGGAGCTTTCCAAAAATGGAAAATTTTGGGAGCCCTTCTTTCTTCTTGGAGTTTTTTTTCCCCAAAAGTGGCAAATTGGAGGCTCTCCTCTAGGCCTTCTTCTCTTTCTTTTTGTATCATGTTCCATTTAGGGTAAAACCTAGGACTTTCCTGTGCCTCAATAGTCTAAAAAGCCCCTAAAAAACTTAAGTTCGAAAGGTTGTCGGCCTCTGTCTGCGTGTAGGCCGTGATCGTGGCCTTTAGTGCACGATTGTGGCTAGTTTATCTGCTCTCTGTCATAATCGTTGATGACTCCCATAATCGTGACCCTGTGCTCAAGCTCCTATCACGTTTGTGGCCCTGGGTTGTTTCCTAGGTCTTCTCCGATTCTCTTCCGAATGCCCTTGATGGTTTCTCCTCCATTGATGGCTCTCCAAACTTTGTCAAACTTCTTCCTTTTAGCATATATTTGTGTTCACTCCTTTAATCTATATGTAAACACGAGATGAACACAAATTGAGTATTTAAACACAATAATAGGATTGAAAAGACATTGAAATGCATAAGAAAATATAAGATGATTCAATCCTATCAACTAAACTCTAAGTTTGATAGCCAAGATGAAGTCAGAAGAGGATGGAAGCAAATTCGATCAAATAATGAAGAACCACTCCTTTTCCATAGGTTCAAGTTGAGCAACTTTCCAATGCAATGTTAACAAGGAATGTGGGCAGTCTTTTAAGAAACACGGATGCATAACTGATATCCTTGTTGTGTTGTGACATTTATGGGAGTAACCATTCCAATCATCAATGTCAATCACCATATTATATTTGGGAGAAACCATATTGCATGCAAAACTAGCCTCAAAATACACCATATGAGCATACTAATACTGAGTCGGATACAACATGTTATTGGAACCTATTAATGCCTTAGAGCGAAGAGTAAACTAAGGTCAATGACATGAATGAAGTTGTTATTCAAGAAGAGAAAGAAGAATAGAGGACAAAGGAAATCGAGGTTTAAGAAGAGAAGGAAGTCTCTTTTCCAAAAGAGGAAGCAGAAGAGTGGGCAAAGGTGTTTATAGAAGAAAAAAAGTAGTTCACCTTCCCTCATTCATCAAAATAAAATATTTTTATCACATAAAAATATTTTTTAAGGTTCTGGAACTAAAACATAAACATACAAAATTATCAAACAAAACAAATCCACTGATTTCTTCAAAACCAACTAGATCTAATTACCATTTGAAAAGTTATTAAAACAATTTTAAAAAAATTCTGGAAAAATTCTAGAGACGTAAACACATTCTAGATATGTTTACATAAAATTTCTAGAATCAAAATCCATGAAAAACATGTTAAACCTCATCAGTTTAGCTAACTAACAACATATGTTTAGGAGAAAACAGTTTTCCAGCATATTGTTCGAAATTTGAAAATAAATATTTCAATCACTAAAATCATCTACAAACATGTCATAAGCAGATCAATTAAAGAAAATAATGAAAAAAATTCATAATTTAATTTTGAAGTTTCTAATAACAGACCCACAGTTGTCACAGCCATGTAATCCTATTGCACATGTAATAGAAACTACATCTAATAGGCACAATATGGCTCTAATACCACTGTTGGATTTCAATTATGCATCACATATCAAACTACAAAGCAGAAAATAAAATGAAACCCAAAAAATACAGAATCAAACATTTGTCATTAGATGTAGTGAAAAAAAACAAAATGAACTTAAGATGTGTACCTTACAAACTCCTTCATTCTTCATTGTCTTCACCTCTTCGGGTTGTCGTAAACTACAAAGACCAAAGGAGGACATCTCTAATGATATCCACACGAAGAGAAAAGCCTGAAACCTCTTAGAAAAAATGGTTAGAACACACACAAAGTGCTAGCTTTGATGTATGTTCATGAGAGAATAGTTTAGAGAATAAGTGTATGTAAGATGAACTCTTCACATTTCTCACTAGTTTTCTTACAATAATACGCACAAAAATGACTGAGTTTTTACCAAATTTTGGTCTCCTTTATCCCCCATCATTAATGGAGGAATAATAGGAATTAAGTGGCCATGAATGTCACTTAATTTGGTTTGAAACTTTTGCTCGATCTGGAAACTTTTCAGGTTGGCAGCCATGCAACACTTGCTTTCTTTCATTCCTTTGCAACATTTCTTACCGCGATCATATTGCAATACAATCACGAAACATTCTCTCATATCTTGGATCACCATTCAAATCCATTTTACTTATTCTTTGCATCTCCAATGCGTATGACCCATTAAGTTCTCGATTATGTTGGCCACTTGAATTAACACTTAATTCAAGCAAGTCATAAGCAGTATTTAGCAACACATCATAACTCTTAATTGACCAGAAAGTCAGTGGTTTGACTATGAACCCTTAGATAATGTCTCACTACAATTTGTCCTTTCACTATCTATACCCTACTTGGTTCAGAGCATGGTTAAAGTGTCAACTCCTACTAGACTGACTATGTCATATCTAGCCCAAGTGATGTTAGTTTTTGTCCCCAAGGCTCATTACTCAATTGGATATGTCACTAAAGACTATCTTTATGAAATTTTCACTCTGACCAGAGATTCTTGAGTAATGACCCCGGTAAGAAGTTGTGGGTATCATCTCCTTCTATCAAGAGTGATGAATCCTTTATTGGCTACTCAATTACCTTCGAATACCTCAGGTTATACCTAATCACCACCCTATGAGCAACCTCTAAGAGATAACGAGGAATGGAGTCAAAGTACAAGATCATTGTCCAAGATATCCTTGACACCTCAAGTCTAAGGATATTTGCACCATTTCTATTATGAGACTATCATTGACATTATAATAGATTATCCATATGATTGTCTCATGGCAAGTTATCCAATGTACTTACTACTCAGCATCCATATATTAACTCTAAATAACTCATACTTACAACTTATGAGATCCACTGCTTGATACAATTAAGGAATATAACATGTGTTAGTCTGTCCGGATTAATATTGTCCCGTCTCATTAATCCTATAACTATGGATAATTTAGATACTAACATAATTACATATAATAGGAATCTTATTATCATTATCTTATCATAATTTCCTTCATGCTATATAATGTATCAAGGAATTCATCAATTCGATTTAATATCATTATCAATTCATAAAGAACATGAACATCAAATTAACAAAATTGCCTTTTATTATTCATAAATATTTGTACAGTAAGTGTTAAAGGTGATTGCCTTTAGAGCACTTCTCTAACAAAATGTAAATAAGAGCATTTTGTTTTGTTTTAAAGATGTAAGGAATGCTGATGAACTATCCAGGATAAATGAGCTACAGATTCAAGATCTTCCTCTCAAATATCTTAGAGAGCCATTTTCGTATGCAAAACCTAAGTATGTTGATTATATCTTACTCATTGAAAGGTTCAATCCAAAATTAATACTTGGTAAAATAGATTCCTATCATTAGCTACAAGGGTCATTTTCATTATTTCAATACTCGGGAAACCTTTATGATCATTAGATTTCTTACATCATTCTTTATGATCATTAGATTTCTTATATCATTCTAACCAAGACATTAAGTAGCTTGATGGCATTATGAAAGCTTTCTTATGGTTTGGAAAACCTGATATAGAAAGCTAAAGTTAAATGGAGTGAAGTGACAATTCCTAATAAGTAGGGAGAATTGGGGATAATTTATATTACTCTAATGCTAAAAAAACTCTTATGCAAAAGGATTTGAAGGCTATATGAAGATAAAATGTCATTCGGTTAAAATGGAGACTTGAAACATATCTAAGGAATGAATGCTTCTGGCAATTGTCAATCTCCAAGGAATACTCTTGGTTCTTTATGCAAATGTTGAAATTGAGAAATGTTGTGTAACCTTAGATCAAGCATAAGATGGGAAATGGAGAAGATATTTAGGTGTGCCTTGATAACTAGACCGAGTATAGTCCTCTTATCCAAAGGAGTGAGTTATCCCACCTTACAAACAAACTCCCTTTCAGCACCAAAGCATCCTCACTGATGAACCAAGAACTATGGGTAGGAAACTTTAGAGGATTCAACTTAATGGTGGAATATCTCCCTCAGATCACCCATTTGTATAGGTAAGACACAATTACTTGGAAACCTTATCCTACTAGAGTATTTATCAATAAATCATGCTATAAGGCATTGCAGACTGAGGGAGAGAACTTACCTTGATTCAACCTTTTATGAAAGCACTCATTAAATCAAACGAATATTTGTATTTACCTAGTTGGTTATCAAAAATAAGATTT
The DNA here is from genome assembly GCA_027478405.1 of Erythroxylum cassinoides. Classification (NCBI taxonomy): domain Eukaryota; kingdom Viridiplantae; phylum Streptophyta; class Magnoliopsida; order Malpighiales; family Erythroxylaceae; genus Erythroxylum; species Erythroxylum cassinoides. Next base: position 50,982,504 of record JANIPM010000006.1, read on the forward strand.
GTACTAAAAATAGATGGTTTGGCTTATATTACCCTATCTATTTGTTGTGCCATGAAGCTGAAGAAGATAAGGAACACTTATGCTTTCAATGCAGACAATTAAAATTATATGGAGTAGAAGTTTACATTTGTTAACAAATTACTATTTTTTTTATGATTAACTAACTACTATTAATTGGATCACATGCACAGACCAAGAGGTCCAAGATGGAGCAATGTGTAAAACATCCTTTACAACAACAATTTACTCCCTATAGAAAGAAAGAAACAAGAGGATCTATGAGGGAGAGGAAGTAAACAAGAATCAATTAGCTGAAGATATCATTAACAGGATTAGAGCCATTATGATAGCTAAATTTGATCAGTAAGCATTATCTACAATAATGAGAACTAGATTGAATTTGTAACTCTTAATGTAATCTTTTCATCTGCTTTTATAATATGTACTATTGTATGAACTCATTTTAATGTTGAAATAGCTTTGATAGAGTTAATAATAACTTTATTCAATTTAAAAAATGACTTAGATCAGCTTAGTTTTCAATTATGGTAATTTTTTGTATGAAAAACACATTTTTCCTCAATAACGTCTCATACAAAATTTCAAATGGACATCAATATGATTGATCTCTCATGATAAATAGGATTTTTAGTCAAAGCCAACAAACTTTGACTATCATAGTAAATAATAGAGTTTTACACATCTATACCTAAAATATCAATAAGATTGTACAACCATGTACCTTCTTTAACCCCTTTTCCTAATGACATACATTATAGTTCTATCGTGCATAAAGCAATTAAAGAAAAGGAATGACAACAAACTAGAGTGGTTTTTATTCCCTACCCAAGCCTAGCCAAATCTAAAGTTTAATTAAAGTTAGGATGCTCAAATTGAGCCTAAACCAAATAGAGTTTCAAGCATCAAAGTCCGAACACAAAGCATGTAACCATTAGCCTAAACATCTATCAATTCACCATCGTTCACTAAGTGGTCTCTCTTCTCTTACTTTGTTCCACCAATTGAGGGTGGAGAGTTGCATTCATTTGTTCTTAACCAAAAACCATAACCAACCATAAAAATAACTCTATAAAATACAACTCCATAAAATACAAGAATAAATGTACAATAATAATAAATTGCAAACAAACTGTAAAGATACAATAAATCAAAAAAATCACCAAATAGTAAATAGATCACAAAAGGTAAAAATGGATGTTAGGAAAGAAAATATCATAAACAATATTCACAAACTAAAGAATAGATGTTGTAGTTTCATACCACCAAGTAAAAGAATGAGAAGTCAATGGGAATAAGGGGAAAAAAATAAAAGAATAAAAGTTGAAGAGAAATCAATAAGAATAAGGAAAAAAAGAGAATCATAAAATCCAAAGAAAAACAAAAGAGCCTAGGTTTCAGTAGTTGTCCTATGGATATGACAAAGAGAACACATAAGGACGAAAGGTTAGCCACTTCTTATATTTATATAATTGGGCTTTTAAAATGGGTTGGGCCTTGAAGTATAAAACTGAGCCCAACTTAAAGTCTAGTCAACTTAATTCAAACTTATTGACTTTGGGTTGGGCTAATCTGGGTTGATTTAGGCCTAACCCAACTTTCCATCATGATTTTAGACTAAAGTGTTGCTTTCTAATTAATCGTATATCCAAGTAAGGTAAAGATATAACATATCAAAGACCTCCTTCTTAAAAGATCATCACCATAATTAGAACCAATATAGCCAACAATAATATTAGTTGAATCACAAAAACGATAAACTAAGCAATCATTACTCGTGTCTTTCATGTATCACGTAATCCACTTAATAGCTTCCTAGTGAGTTTTCCAAAGATTACTCATAAACATGCTTACTACATTAACAATATGAGTAAATACTTGGCATATTTTTTTATTTCCCTCCTTATCTTATTTGTTATTATACTTTGTTATTTTCCTTTTACACATCCATGGACTAATTTTGAACTACCATCCTTAGAGTTTTAATTTCAAACTCTACCTTCTGGTCAATATCCTGATCCATTTTACATGTAAGATTATCAAGTTCCTCTCTTTGTTCAAGCATAACAAATTCATAGAAAGTAATATCTCTAATAACAACAAATCTTGGAGTTCTATTCTTTTTCAATACACCACAATCTATATGCTTTAACTCCAACAGCATACACTAGAAATATGTATTTCATTGTCATATAGCTTACCATTGACATAAGCATAAGTAGGATAAATAAATATGTACTAGTTAGAAAAATAAGAGGGAGTACTATATCATACCTTTTAAGAAGTCCTAAAATCAATCGTAATCTATGAAGATTTATTCGCTAAATAAGCAATAATGTTAACTACCTCAGTCTAAAATTACTTTGAAAATATAATATTTAACTTGCACAAATCAAGCATCTTATGTGAATATTTAGATCATCTGCTTTGCAACTCCATTTTGTTATGAAGTATGGCATACAATGTGGTGCCTCACTATACCTTCCTTCCTATATATCCCGTTAAATGATTTATTATAGAATTCTACCTATTATATGTTTAAAGTGTCTTGACCTATTTTTATTACATTTTTAACCATAGTCTTCCACTCCTTTAACTTTTTAAACACTTCATCATTCAAATTTAAAATATACACTCAAAGTTTTCTTAATTAATCATAATGAATATGATAAAGTGAATGCATCATCTATGTGGTTGAACTGAAGCAAGAACCCATAATTTGTATGAAGTTAATTAAAGATACTAGTGGAAGTATACTGACCATAACCAAAATTGACTCTAAGCTACGTGCTAAGAGCATAAGACATATAATTTCATCTTCCTAGATATAACTCTATCTAACAAACCCTTTCTTACTCAAAATTTTAAGTCCTTGCTTACTTATATGACCCAATCTACGATGCCACAACTATATACTATCATCGTTTTACCTTGATGATTAAGGGCCAACCACCAATTATATTACTATTTTTCTTATTATGACCTATATTATATATTGCAATTTTCCTTTTGTTATAGTCATGACATCCTTTTAACACTTTTAACCTACTCATGACCACCAAAATTCTTCTACCCTTAACTATCAGGAATACTTATATAAATTATATTTTTTCATAACTCAAAAATATATTAGGCATCTAATATTCTAAAAATTTTACCATGAATTTATATTTGTACTAAACCACTATCTTTGACAACTTGTTGTCTATCGTCACTTAATTTGACAATTCCATTTCATTACTTTAAAGAACATAATTAGTCTTTATTAAGCATCATATGATAAGATGTGTCAATGTCTATCACCGAACAATTTGTAGAATAAAAATTACTAGCAGTTAAAACATTACTGCCTATTCCACTCTCTTCATTGGAACTCTCTTATACTACATCACACCTATTTTTCCATATGTTTCCTTTTTTCTTATTTCACTTCTTTCACAAGGGATAATCCCTTTTAAAGTGTCCTTTTTCTTTACAATTAAACCATTGAACAACTTTAGACTTAATTTAAATCATGACTTACTATAATTTCTATGATCATTTTCCTTATTCCTATCTCTACCAACTACTATATCCAAATTTAATCCATCTTCATATATACCAAATACCTTTTTCTTTAATTCTTTGGACTATAGAGCATCCTTCATATTATTAACAGAAATAATCTATCTCTTATACATTAAAGTATCAGCAAAATTTTCATATAAAATAGGCAATGAACATAAAAGGATCATAGCTTGATCCTCATCTTTAATTTTAATCTTAACACCTTGTTTTGAGATGATTTGATAAAAATTATCAAGATAAGATTTCTCTTTTGTACTCTTTATCATCCTCGAAGTATACAAAGATGCGTTTGACATAAATGATTCATTAAAACTTCTTTTAATGCTTATTTTCAAGTCGTTTCCATACCAAAGTAGTACATGTTTCATCAACCACCTCTTTGAAAACTTCATCTCCCAAACTTAACTGTACAATATTGCGGGCCTTTAACAAAATCTCTTCCTTTTTTGATAACCCCAAACTTTTTTAAAATTTTATTCTCCTTATAAGATATTATGTACCCCTACTAAACAACTTTCATAGAGTGAAATCATTCAATGCATTGAATTTTTCAATATTAACCTTATGAAAAGACATCCTAACAATAGACTCTAGATTTGTAAAGAAAACTAAACTTTGATACCAATTGTTGTAATGTCAGTTGATCTGACACCAATTATCACACAAACGAGATAGTATAGAAAGAAAACAAATGAAGTAAAAATAAAAAGTTTACGTTGAGTGGTCAATATGTGACCTATGTCCACAAGCAAGGAAAAAAAATTTCATTATTGTAAGAAGACAATATAAGGAGAATAGTATAACTACAGGTTTCAACCTTGTACAACCTTTGTCAAATATTTATATAATAGGGTTAAATACAAAAAGTTTAAAGAAAACAAAATTCTATTTTTACAAATTTTTAAGGATAAAGAAATTCCATTTCTGCGTGTCCTAAAATTTGACGAGTCTAATGCTTAAATCACTTTTAACATTAATGTCAATCTAATTTTGACTTCTTAATCTCTCTAATAAATATGAGTTTGGTGTTGGCCTTATGCCTCTTTTCGACATTGATTTGCTTTGGATGTTAGTTACTTCTATAGTTTCACTCTTTAGAAAACTTCACTTCCCACTAGAACTTGCCATAGAAAAAGGGTCATTGTTTACCCTAAGTTTTTCACCAATCGATAAGTTTGACCCTAACATTTCAGAGTGAACAATTTAACCCTAACATTTAAAAAACATTAAATTTTTACCCTACCCGAACAGAAAATTCAAACTCCTATATTACGTACCATGTCAACATTGATGTGGCACTTGTAAAATAATTTTTATTATTATGGTGGGGCCCATATGACATGTCAGTGCTGATGTGGAAAAGTGGGACCCAAATTTTAACTACATAAAAGAAATTTTATTTTATTGTTAAGTGTGGGACCCACCCTTTAATTAAACCTTAAACTTTGCTTAAGTAGACAATCAATTTACTGATTATTTTCTTAAGATAGTTAACCTTAACGAGATTTAATCATATCATTAGTTGAATAAAAAAAATAACTTAACAACGATTTAGTTAACACAAATTTAATATTTCATGAAATAAATATATGGCATTGTTTCATGAATACGACAGTTTTTTCAAATATTCCCCATCATTTTCAATTGGCCATCGTTCTCCATTGTTATTGATTATCGGTGGTAAAGTTGGTCAATAGAAGCACCATTCCCTTAATGTAGTCGTCAACAATCATCGAGAGAAGTCATCAGCATCAAAGCATGTTAAGTTAACTAAGATATGTTAGATTTTAGTATTGTTGTCTATTAGATATTTTTGTGTTTCTGATGCTTACTTCTTATGGGCTACATATGCGGTCATTATTGGTGTGTGTTAGATAATGGATGTTGTTGTTAGTTTATTGTTTGCGTGTGATCCCGAATGTTTAACTGCTTTCTAGTCCCTAATTTGATCCCATAATGTTTATACCTTACTGTTGTGTTTTGGATGTTTTGTGGTCTGCACATGCTCCTTCTATTGGTCTTGTATGTCTTTTGGATTTTGATTGGGTTAAGATTAGAGAACCTGGAGAACATAAAACAAGCTTTGCTTAGGTAGTCATTAAACATTTAACATTTTTGTCCGAGTACTGAACTAGTCATTCAACATTTACCATTGCCTTATCTAATTTCTATTTGATGTTTCAATTAGAGCTTTGATTATTGCTCTATGTAAACAAACTACCTCAAACATTGGTGAGAGTCATTTGGTTGAAGAGTTACCTTTTGACCCATTGGCACCTCTCCTTTTTATTGTCATAGTCCAACATTGGTTCCCTTCCCTTAAGCTCCAGCATTGAGAGTGTCCTCATTCATTTTATTCACATCAGTCACATTCTCTAATTCCTCCGATCCCATTAACTCCTTATAGGTAAAGCCATAATGTACAAATACATTAAGTATAAGGAAACATAATTTGTACTTAGCTGATCTAGCAAGTTCAAACTTAACCTATAAAACAAAAATTGTGTGGGATAATAGCAGATTGCATGATGCAAGCAAGAAAACAAAAATTAATTTGTTGTATTGCTTGAATTTATTTGATACTTTCATTCTCATCACATCTTTTTACTTAGCCCTTTATGTCAATATGATTAAGGATCTAGTCAACACTTGAAATTTATTTGATAGTGAAACCTTTTGATGTTGATTTGTTTGCTTATCTGTTGTATTGCTTGAATTTATTTGATACTTTCATCCTCAATACATCTTTTTTCTTATCCCTTTACCTCTATTAAATTACCTAAAAAATTTACATTAATCAAGAATTAGAATTAGAGATTCATGAACAAATTTATTTGGTGAAAATGGTTGGGAAACTAAAAACAAAAGAAGTAAATTGTAAAATTATCCAAAATCTATACTAAAGTTTTTCTAAAATCCATATTTATTATGCAATTACTATTGCTTCTATGATACTTTCATAATAGTTTTTGTACAACTATTAAGCACTATGAGTGTCACTAATTTAAAAAAGACAATATGTCTGGCATTTCTTTTTATATAAATGTGAACTTTACCATCCTAGATAATTTTTCATTATTAAACAAATCAATGATTGCAATTTTTTCTTCTTCTCTAGTAGTATTAATGTCTTTTGATATAAGTAATCATTAAGGCTATCTACAGCATGTGCCTTTGTATTGCTACTAAAAATTTGAGTTCATAACATCAATATGATTAAGGGTCTAATCAATACTTGAATTTGGTCTTCTTATAGCCAACTTTAATGTCTTCAAGCCAAAAAATTTGCATGGAATCATTGCATTGCTTTTATATTTTATGATAATCAACATATTGTTTTTGATAATCATTGCATTGCTTTTTTATTTTAACTTGCATGTATGCTTATATTTATAGGTTTTAATGGCTCAATATGGAAGTATAAGGCTTTTTTATAGTGAAAATTTTATGTTAGAGCTTGAATTGACATATGTTGGTGGGGATATTCCTTCATTTGACAATGTTGATGTTGACTTTGTTAGTAATAGATAAATAAAGGAGATGGGAATGGAGTTAGGGTATGATAAAATTGATAAGACATATTATAAGAAACCTAGTTTAAACTTTAAGGAGTTATTAAAAGTTATAGAATCAAATGAAAGTTGTATTAGGCTAGCAAACCTAATGCAAATACATGGGATTGTTGATGTATATATAACTCATTATGTAAACACATCTATCTATGCTATTGATAATGATGATGAGAACATGGAGGGTGCACAAATAGATGACAATGTGGAGGGTGAAGGTGTATAAATGAATGAGAATTTAAAGGGAGAAGGAGCACAAACGAATGAGAATTTAGAGAGAGAAGGTGCACAAATGGATGAGAATGTGAAGGAATAGAGTGCACATTTTCAATTAAACTTCTATGTTGACATTCCAGATGACCATCGTCCAATTGAAATTGATTCATCAAATTGTGGTAGTCCTATTAGCACTGATGAATATCCTAGTGAAGAGGAGGTAGGTGGAGCTTTAAGTAAACCTAGCTCAACTGTTAGGGATAATTCTACAAAGGTTAAACATGAGTGGAGGTTGTGAATGAAGTACAAGATTGCAAAAGAATTTAAAGATATTACTGTCGATTATGGTGTGCATACTGGATACAATGTTAGGTTGAAAAAGTGTGAAAGTAATCGGATTAGGTATGATTATGTGGATGGATGCCTATGGGCTTTGTATGCTGCATATTATAAGAATGAGAGATGTTTCAAGGTCAAAATATATAATTCTAACCACACTTTTTTTACTACAAACAAACCAAAATTGGTTTATGAAAAATTCTTGATGAGACACTCAAGAATTTTGGAGAAGCCTAGTATCACAACTAAGAAAATGGTGGAAGAATGTAGAGAGAAGCTTAATATTTTTGTTAATTCAAGCATGAGTAGAAGAGAAAAAAAGAGATTGAGGAAAGAGAGAGCAACATATTCCATTGTTGAATATGTGAAGTTGTAAAGATAGGTACATGAGTTAAAGGTAAGCAATCCTAAGTTAACAATTGAATTACAATTATCAAGAAATCAAGATAGCTCATTGCTATAGGTATGTTATGTTATAAAGTTTATGTTGTACTTCATTATGTTTTGTTATGTAGTATATTAATGCTTCTCCATATTTTCTTGCATTTTAAAAGATTGTATATTTGTTTTTACACCATGAAAAGAGGATGGAAGCATTTAAAACCAATTTTTAGGATTATTGGATGTTTCTTGAAGATATAATTCTAAAGGCAATTGTTAAGTGCAATTGGTAAGGATAGTGAAGGAGGAATGTTTTCATTGTCCTAGGCAATTGTAGAGGTGGAAAACACATATTCAAGGACTTGGTTCATAAATTTGTTATCATTTAATTTGGAATTGGAAGATGGACAAGGAATTTCAGTTATATCTGATATGTAGAAGGTATGTAAACATATTTAGGATTGAAATCATTATGTAGGATCCATTCCTCGTATAATCAGATGCTCATAAACAAGTTCTCCTTCTTGATGACTTAAGTTGCGACAATCTATACAAGGACATAAAATCTTCTTTTGGTTCCCTGCATTATTTTCAGCCATCTTTATAAAATTCCAGGCACCTTGCATGTATGCATCTGTAGTTCTATTAAATAACAAAAAACAAGAAAATATGTAAAACCATGCCAAGGACATTCGTTATTACTTCATAACCTTAAAGGTGTGTACTTTTTTTCTTTTCCTTACCTACTAAGATGTACCCAATCCTTGTCCATCGTCAGGCACAGGTAAACACCAGGAAACCTGGAAAGAGCTCACGAGAATGAGCTATTAGTTGCCCCAACTCCAGCAAACCAGAATTATACCTATAGACGAATCTATAAATAAAGGGATACAAACGCTCAGACTTACTGCTGACTATTCATGCCTAATACCAAGTATTTACCTTCATTTCCCAAACCAAATTGATCAATATGTGTATCGTCAGCAATGAGTAGTAATCAAACATTTTAAGTAAGGACCATGTATAGAATTCATAAGCAAATGATATACACAAAGTTCCAAGAAGTTCAAATTAGAATTTTTCTTCGTGCAATAAACCTATTAGTAGTTACTCCACCTATAGGTCTCCAAAGATTACGAAACTACTAACAGCCCCACAAGAAATTAGCATATAAGTTCCAAAATTTTAGATAATAGAGGCAAATAAACATTAGAAGATAGTTCCATTCCTTTTTTTATGGTGAAGAGAGAAGATAACACATAGATTAGTGATTCTTGCTAGCTAAAAGTACAGAATTCACTTAACTCACTCAAGGCAAAGCAATGACATGATATATTACTAGAACTTCAGGAAACCACATGATTGTCTACCGCAAAGACTATGAAGGTTCAGTAAACCCAAAAATACTTGCTAAGCATGTACTTCTTATGCAACTTATAGCAATAAGTA
>JANIPM010000006.1:51110067-51131505 GCA_027478405.1 Erythroxylum cassinoides
TTTAAAATCTTTAGATATTATTAACCTTTTATTATGTAATAATATTATTGATTATTGCTTGATCTATTTATAAAAAAGAATTTATCATTCTCAGTCATATGAAATTAATTCATGCACTAATATTCCGTATATATTAGAATAAGCATAAAACACATAATTGAATCGCAATAATCAATCAATATAATTGCATTAAATAAAAGATTAAAACATGTTATCCCAAATTAGGGTTCATCACACCTAGATATTAAATACTTTTATTTACTTATAATGGAAAACGAAATCAAAGATAAAAATGAACAGAAAACAAATGAATCATAATTCTATCTCTCTCTTTTTTCTTCTATTGAATCTTCTTACAAGTTTGATGTTTGATGTTAATATCTACCGGATATTTTGATTTATTCTTCATATTTTCCTTGTCCCTTAGTAAAAATTGTTGTTTCTCTATGTGCTTCACATCTTAATGTTGCTGCAAAAGTCGACTCCCTTCATTTTACCTCTGTTCACATCCTTTGATCGTGAAAAATAGGATTACTAGGACATACACAGTCACTTGCATAGTCGTGTAAGTGACTATGTAGCTCCAAAAACTCCTAAAATTGAGACTTTACATGTTCACATAGACTTACACGACCATGTATCTCTAATTTGCTTCAATTCTTTGTTTTATGTCACAATTTTATTCGAATTTGTCTCCTTTTGATCCATAAAGACAATTATGACCTATAAATGTACTTAAAGAGAATTACGTACCAAATATACTCCAAAATTATAAAATATCAAGCAAAATATATCAAATATGGATGTATAATTATAGTCAAATATGCATCTTTCACACATCATCACATTTAAGCTTTTGCTTGTCCTCAAGAAAATTATAATCTAAATTATCAAGTTTACACACATCCATCCTTCCTTAAGTTCAACTTGTCCGTCCATACTTTAAATCATCAATTCATATTGATCCAATTAACATGCAATTAGAATTAAGTTATCCTAAAATTAAATTCATATGTCAATATTAATAATAATCACATCAAAAATCTCATTGAAATCAAAAGCATGAATCTTTACACCCTCACAAGGTTTCACTCAACGCACTCAAGTATTTACGGTTAAAAGTTTCAAACTCTTGAATCAATACATAGTAGAATTCTTACAATAGGTTTGCAATATTATCACTTCTCCATCACTTGTATGTAAACTAAAAACAAAAATCAAAAGGTCTTTATAAGATTGTAACAAGGCTTAGGTAAGGTTCGATTGAGATAATGAAAAAAGTGATGAATTTGAAGGAAATTTAAAAAGGAAACATCTCAAAAAAACTTGTTAACAATATATAGATCCTTTCATTATAAATATGTTGGTGCTGTACATACACACACACACGCGCGCGAGCATAGAAAGAAGGAAAAAAAAGTATAGTACCAACATATTCATAATGAAAGGATCTGTATATTGTTAAAAAGTTTCTTGAATTATTTCCTTTAAATTTATCACTTTTTTAATATATATATATATATATATATATATAGCATTCAATCATGTACCATAATTAAAGAAATATTGTACCTTTCAAAATTTTAAGGATAAAACATTCAAGTAATGTGAATAACCTTCAGGGTTTAAAACAATAAAATGACTTTAAAGAAAATAGGATAAAGGTTAATAATTAGGTTATGATCAATGAAAAAAAGCTAAGGCTCAAACTTAGTTATTCCTAAAGGATAAAATAGGATAAGGTAATTATTAAAAAAAAAGGCTTAAACAAGTGTAAAATTTTGGTGCCTTTATCACTTCAATGTTTCTAATTTAAAAAAAATGATCTTAATATATATAATAAAATCAAGTTCTAGAATTGTTTCACTGTGCATGATAAGACACATGAAAAGAAATAAAGAAATGAAAATTTATGATCCTATGTATGTAAATAATATGCAATTTTCATTCAACTTGACTATTTCAATGATTCTTAACAGTATGACTTATAAAAGCAAATTTATTCTAACTATCATCCTTTTGTTTACTAATTCAAATCAATATTTCATAATGAAATAACGTTTTTATGAACAGACTTTAACTAATTCAAAATATTAGTTAACAAAATTTAGTAACAAAGATCATAATGAGTTTAAGAAAATTATTAACCCCTTCCCCACATTTAAAATCGTACATTATCCTCAATGTATACAATATAAGCACATATAATAAGTGAGAAAGTTAAGTTGGTACTTCACAGAGGAATACAACTTTCTAATTTTGATTTTGGGACTATCTAACCAATGTTAAACTAATATCCTTGCAAAATATAAAGAAAAGGGATAAAATAATAAAATAAAATAAAATAAATACACAATATGAAAATAGAAATAACATAAAATTTAAAATAAAACCTATCCTAATATGAAGTTGCCTCTCATACAATGATTGTTTAATGTCGTTAGCTTGACGTACCCGATACGTTTATCATCATCCTGGGTCTATGATGCGTGACTTGCTTCCACTCGTTTCTTCACATAACAGTTTCATAACCTGTAAGTAAGTCACATGTTGCAAGATAATAATAAGAGCATAATTCCTAAAATTAATAAATCTAACTAACTATATTGATATCCTTTTTAATGACAAACTGTTAATAAAATAAGGGATAATGAAACTTTCTAAATCTTCGGTTAACACAAATGGTTTGTCTTTGAGGAAGTGGGAACCTGTCGTACTTAAGACGGCTACCAATGACTCATCGGTGGTTTCCTTATTTAAGTCTTCCACTCATTCTTCCTCAACCACCTTGTCCACTCTTTTTCTTCTTCTTGGACAAAGGTTTCTGGCTCTTGTTTTCCTTCAATTATCTCTTTCCACTCCTCTACTTCTTCTTATCGGATAAAGTCTTCATTTTCTTCTTCTTCCTCTGCTACCTTCGTCATCCTTTTTTGGAATACCACTTTATTCATGAACCTAACCTTTTCCTGTTCTTCACTTTACTATGTTAATAGCCCAAATAATATTCTGTGTTATTTTCAAGATCTTTAGGTAAAGAAAATATTTCTTTAAATTCATGTTGGCTAACTTTACTCTTGGCAAAGAGTTCCATTATTTTACTTGTAATACTTTTTCCTTCTTTTTCTTCTTCTAGAAGCTCTTTTCCACTCTTAGGGATGATTGTCATTCCAAGATCTTTAGAATCTGCTTCAGTGGTACTAAGCAAACTCCCCTGTAATTCATCAGTTAATATCTTTGCAAGCTGATTAATCCAATTCACTATATTATATATACGAGCCTCTGTTCTTTGATGCCTCGTGTTTGAGTCTTGGACAAATTTGGTCATCTTATCTTCCAGAGCAATAGTTACCTGCCGCCTTCTTGAAATGTATTATATTCAAGTGAAGAAAATCTCTCCCCGAATGCACACTGACTAGCTACACACTTGGTAAGGTATCCTATTAGTTTATTTGTAATACTTTCATATTGTTGCTCTTGTTGTACATATTCAGTTAGAGCATAATCATTCCATCCATATGCGTAAAGTTTGCTCCACTATAAATTATATGTATTCTAATATGGTGCACTTAAAGGATAGTTATACATGCTTGTTTACTCCCAAATATAGTTTAGCGCCTGACATTTATGATTGTAATAATTACTTCCACAAATGTTGCAATATGGCCTGGAAATCGATTGAGCTTCCAAAAACATGTAAGAAACAACTCTTTCCAGTATGGCGACGTTACTTATTGTAAAGACATATCATAACTCTCGTGAGAATACTGATTGCTCCATTATTCCATTATGAGTTGTGACTATACCATTAAACCTTAATTCTTAAAACTAGTCCATGAGCACATCGTCAATTTAGAGAAGTTTAAAAGATAATTAAATAAATAAGTCACAAATACAATAAAAATAAAATAAAGTAAAATAAAAATAATACAAAAATTAATTAAAATAAAACAAAATAAAATAAAAATGCTAAAGTAATAAAATTGAGGTTTTCCTAATATTATAGTCCCCCAGTGACAACGTAAAAAACTTGATTGGTATTTTTATATCAATATTAAATTATTTGTAAGTGTACGACGTAGTTGTAACTAGCACCAACAAGTTTAAGTTGATTTCACGAAGACTATAGATATTAGTAATTACTTTTTTTCTATTATCTAGCCTAAGAATTATATTTTGGATTTTAATTAAAAATAAAGATAAACAAAATAAACTAATTTAAGATTATCCAACTATGATTTCAGGATGAGTAAAATATGAAGAAAAATATATATCAAAGGATAGTGTTTAGGTGATGAATCCCTCTAAGAATCTTTAAATATTAGTAACCTTTTATCATACAATCATATTATTGATTATTGGATAGGGAAAGTTTCCATCTTATGTTAATAACTCTTTTGAGATTACTAACAACTAATCTATCGGCTAATTAACAAAAATCTTTCCAGTAAAAATCTTTTGGATTGCTTTATTGATTTATGAATTTTACTATTAGATTTGACCATAATCCATAGGATTTATGTTAACCTATCTCCAGGTTTGCAATCAACTCCTTTTTGGATTGCTTTATTGATTTGTGAATTTTGCTATTAGATCTGACCATAATCCATAGGATTTATGTTAACCTATCTCTATGTTTGCAATCAACTCCTTTTAATTATGATAGGTATATTCATACAAAAGGATATCTCAATTTCAATTATACAAAATCAATTCATATACTAATATTCCAGATATAGTAAAGCAACCATAAAACACATAATTGAATCGTAGTAATAAATCAATATAATTGCATTAAATAAAAGATTAAAAATAATGTTATCTCAAACCAGGATTCATCACACCTAGAAATTAAACACTTTTAGTTACTCATAATAGCAAATAAAATTAAAGATAATCATGAAGAAAAAGAATAGAAAACAAAGCAATTATAATTCTAAATATCTCTTTTTCTTTTATTGAATCTTCTTATAAGTTGATATTTGATGTTATTATCTACTAGATATCTCAATGTATTCTTTGTATTTTTCTTGTCCCTTAATCAAAATTGTTGCCTCTCTAGATGTTTCACGTCTAATGCTGCTGCGAAAGTCAGCTCTCTTCATTTTGTCTTCGTTCACATCCTTTTATAATGAAAACTAGGGTTATTGAGACATACACGTCCGTGTAGATGATCGTGTAGCTCCAAAAACCCCTAGTTGTGATTTTACACGTTGACTTAGACTTATACAACCATATATGGCCACATAAATGGCCACATACACTACTGTGCATCTCCAATTTGCTTCAAATCTTCATTTTATGTCACAATTTTATTCGAATTTGTCTTATTTTGGTCTGTAAAGACAATTATGACCTATAAATGTACTTGAAGAGAATTAAGTATCAAATATACAACAAAATTATAAAATAGCAAGTAAATTACATCAAATATGGGTGTATAATTATATTAAATATGCATCTATCAACTTACTCTTATTTTCAGTATTCTTTCCTTGTTCTTTCCGTTGCTAACAATGAAACCGACATTTGATTCACCTTTATATGTATCATAGACCTTTTTCTTCAATTCTTTGGCTAGCAAAGCAACCTTTATGTTACTCATAAAAATAGTCCATCTACCATATAACACGACATCAAAAAATTTCTTATATAAATTTACACAAAAGGATTATGACTTAATAATCATCATCCTCAATTTAAACCTCTATACCTTATAAATTTAAGATGATTCGATTTAAATTATTAATGTAATATTTCACATTTGTAATTTTTGTCATCTTAAAGTATACAAACATTGCTTTTGATATAAACATTTCATACATGATTCTTCTTGTACTTACATTCTAGTCATTTCCATAACAAAGTAGTTGTTATTTCATTAATCACATCTCTCTAAACTTTGTCACCCAAGCTCAGCAGTATTGCATTAAACGCCTTTGACAGAATCTCTTTCTTCTTTGACACCCTTAAATTCTCCTACAAATTTTCGTCTCTTTTCAATGCTATAACACATCTCCACTATACAAGAGCCAACCTCATCTTCACCTTTTATAGATTGAAACCATAGGATCCTTCAAATTTCTTAGCAGTGAACTTGTAAAGAGACTTCTTAATAGCAAAAACCTAAGCTTTGATACTAATTTTGAGATACTAATTACTTTTATATCAATTATTGTGCAAGCAAAAGCAATATAAGAAAAAAATAAATGAAACAAAAATATAAAGATTTACGTGGTTCAACTAATTATATGACGTGTATATACAAGCAAGGGGATATTATTTTTTTATTACGATGAGAAAGATGGTACAAGAAGAAGTAAACTACTTATATAACCTTTTCTTACTTAATATCTTCAATTCTTGGTCACTTATGTAAGCTAACCTGTAATATTGTCATTCTGTACTATGGCTATTTATGTTTGAGTAGCTTATGAAATTTCATTATTCACAAGGCATACCTCATAACAAAAAATATAAAGTAAAAATTTAAAACAAATAAATTTTATAGTAAATTTAAAAATCAAAATCAAAATGAAAAAATGAAAATAAAATCATACAAGTCTTAAACATTTTCATTGTCTTAAAAATTACTAGTAATGTCACCTTTGAGCCTATATGTATAAACAATAAAGTAGTAAAAAATTAACTTAATTGCATGCTTCTTCTTCTTCCTTTTTCCGGTCCTTTTAAATTTGAGTGTATATCTGTCATCTAAGTACATCAAACAAATTAACGTTCTTGAGTGTTGCATGGATGATTATCTTTAAGTATTCTACAATATTATAAGTTGGCTTTGAAATTTGAATACAAGTGTCTTATTTGCATTGCTTAGTTGCATATTTAAATTTAAACTTTATTTCATTTTATGAATTGTTAAGAAGCTTTTCTTACATGAAAAAATACATATAAATGCTAATATTTTAAAACTAAAATTCAGTTAAAAACTAGCAACACTCAAATTGAAGTCTTATCAAAATTTGTTAAATTGGTAACAAATACTATTCAAAGAGAAACTCTATCACAAAATATATTAATACTGTTAGATGATCAAAAGTTGAATATTATTACGTAAAATTAAGTAGCCAGAAACTAGAATAAATTTATAAAAATATAAAATAGAGACAGTTAAGACTTACATTATGTATAAAGAAAAATTTATTAAGTCTTGATGAATAAACATCATAAGTATATATTAAGTTACTATCTCTGGTTAGTTAATGTTTAGAAAAAAATCAAAACACACAAAAGTATGAGGGCAAACTTTATTGATCAAAATAATAGAAATGGTAGTTGCAAAAAGATAAATAGTAAAATTTGACAATATTTTGTTTACGAAATAGAAAATTTTGACAGAATTGTATGCTTTAAAAAATTATGAGAGTATAAGACTTCTAAAAATTTAGTTCAAGTTATTTTAAAAATTTTGTAAAGGATCTTTAAAAATTTATGTTTAGGAGGTTGTAGTATTAAATTTGAGCATCATTTACTGTAATATTTAAGTGAACTGATGCATAAAATAAGTTCAAAAGGACACAATAGAATACGGATCTTTCATTATGCCATAAATATAATGGGTTGTGCAATTTTTTTTATAACCATGGAAAACCATCGACTGATATAGCAAAAGAGTTCAACCAATGTCGTTTGCTTTTAGATGAATATAAATAATAAACAGATGCAAATCATACATAAAGTAACACAACAGTACTTATCTCGCTTGACAGGGAAATACACCAGAATTGGGCTTGCCACCGATTTCTTTCCTCATTCTACAGCGAAGAACCGAGTTTTAATGGCATATTTTAATGCTTGTGTAATTGTATGTTTCGCCAGCACAATATGTGGATGTGAAAGTACTGTTTCCAAGTGAAAACAACGATAGACTGTAGACTGTAGACTGAGGACTTTTAATATATAGTGGAGAGGAAAAGCAAAAACAAAGTCATGTCATGTGATCATAGCAGCGTCAGGGAATCCAACCAACGAGCCGGTTCCCGAGAGACTTTTCAACTCTCTGCCGACCCACCATTATTTATCCAAACCCTACGCTACCTTAAAAATAATTTCCACTTTTTACGAAAGTTCACTAGTGGGTTACCGAGCTTTAATAAGGGTTAGGGTAGATGGGTTGATTACAACTAGGGTTTCTAGGTGGGTTTGGAACTATATATATGGGGTAGCTGGTGGCTATTAAAGGTATAACAAGAGCTGTCTGCAGATAGACTTTCAGTGGCCTGAGTTTTTTTTTCATAATAGGTCGAGCCCTTTGGATCTGGGTTATGTGACTTCTTTTCGGTGATGGGAGACTTGGTATTTTGCGCTTATTTGGGTTGATAGTATTAATCTTGTCATATAAGTTGAGTATCGGTCGTTGGGTCTTTTGAACACGTTGGTCTTCATATTTTCCTCTTTTGCTAGGTATGAGAAGATTGGTTGTTCTTGTGATGATGTGTTATAATCTAAAGTATGGATGCTCTTTTTCTTCCTTATCTTTGTCAGTGAGTATAATATGTTGTTGGTTGTGTGGATTACAACTGAAGTGAGGTGGCTTGAAATTGGATCTGCCTCAGCGTTGACGAGTAAATTTCATTAAGATAAGGAAGCCAAGCCCTTTTCTCTGCGTCTTCTTTTATCTTTTCATTTCAAACACTGTTTGGGGTTCTTAGAGGGGCTAGAAGATGAGGTGCATGATTGGTGCTTTGATAGGGTTAAGGAGTGGAGCTCCTTGAAGTCCAATAGAGGTTCTTGGTGGGTGGATTTAGCTGCTGGGTTATGGATCCCAAAACCCTATCCTAAGGGGTGCTAACAGGATAGGTTTGTGGCTTGCATATCTCAGGAGCTGCATTACCTAACGTTAGATCCTTGTTTGGATTGAAGGGAGCTCTACATCTCTTCCTTTTAATAAAGTGATTACATTGTTTTAGTTGTTTTCGATTGCTTTCTCTTTTCTATGGATATTTGATCTCTTTTAATGTGTATGAAATAGGATAATAAAGATGGTAACTGCGGCCTGGTAAGTTCTGTTTCTCACACCCTCTATTTCCATTCTTAATTGCATTACTAGTGGTTCAAATTCTGAACTTTACTATTTTTGTGCTGATGCTTGCTGGTTGCATAGGTCTTCGGGATCCAACTGAACTCCACTGCTGCCGGTGAAGAAGAATCAGAAACTAAAGTTAGATCACGTGCCGCACAGTAGATTGGCTGTACCATTACATAGTATTGATTAACTCGTGTATAATATTGTTTTGGTTCACCTTCTGGTAGCTGTAAATATGGATTAAAGACCTGATTGTTCTCGTTTAATTTCCTTGTCATGACTATAAAATGATCCCACGGATGTTTTTTATTCAAGCTATTGAAAATGCTTGTTTTGTGGAAAATGTTTTCATCTAAGATTGTAAAATTCGCAACGACGGCAAGTAATTTCGGTAACACGCAAGTAATAAATTAGAAAAGAGCATATCGAGTGCTTCATTTAAAATGAATTGTACGTAATTTATCTCTTGTGATGGGCTTCTCATATTAATTCGAGTTTTGTTTGCATAAATCATTCCGTGTTTCTTTGTTGTTCAGCCTACATTAGTATTACAAAAATTGTTAGTGGCTGACAAGGTTGTTTTTTATTGAATCCAAGTGTATTAGAAGGTTTAAATTTATTGTCATAATTGAACATGTTATTATGATTCGAACATGTAAAGCTTAGAATGTCCACTCTTGGTACTGATTATTTGTTAAAAAAAAAAAAGCAGATCAAAAGGAGAAGAATTAGATATTAAGAAACCCTTGATGTAAGTAATTTAGTTTGTAAAGGGTCCCCACTACTAATGGAATAAAGACAGCCCTCGAATCATTTGGCATCTCTAGGTCAAGAATGTATACAAGGGCGTGTGATAGGAAACAATTACCAATGTCTTTAAGCTCGCTTCTTAATGCTGATGGGAGTCGTGTAATTAGGGTTGCCAACGAGTAGAGAATATGAAAAATTATCAACTACCAATTCGAAAATTTTAAATGTTTAAATTTGAATAAATTAAATTTATTTTATTATCTTTTAAACCTAAACTAATATATTATAATTAATTAAATTGGAAAAATAATAAATTCAATTTTCAATTTAAGTATCATTAAATCAAATTGGGTTTTTAATTTTTTTATTGAGCGTGAATTATTTGTTGAATTTGAAAAACATCAGAAGCCCACTTAAACTTTCAAAATATTAGGAACAAATTGAAGCCTTACAGATCGCAAGAGAGACGTACCTGCAAAATAGCTATTTATGAAAAGTTCTAAACATCAACTTATTTGGTAGATGGTGCGGTCCTACAGAAGCCCTAACTCCCAATTTTTTTTTATTGAACAATTTTATTTTCACACCAGATAAGTATCTTATCAATTATTATATTTATAAACGTATTCAAATTCTTTTATTAAACTAACACAATTCAAATTAACTGAATGTACCTTTGTAACAAAATAATGATGCCTAATCGTTATTTGAATTAACTAATAAAAATGTTAGAAGAATTAATATAACAACACTAACAATAAAATTATAATAGAATTCCACTGAAACGCAAGGTTAGAAGGATCAACGCTGCCTTATCTCTAGCTAATAGAGAACAAATAATATAAACACATTAAAAATTCAAAATCAAATTTGGGTTTAAATCTTAAGATATTACATGTAAATACTCTTACAGAGATAGTCTTTCAATGTTAAGCTAGAAAACATGTTAAGTACCAAGTGTTAAATTCTTATGTTACTCTATGGAGAGAATTTGACCTATTCCCTTTTAGTTAACTCTATTAACATAATTTGGTTATTTTATATAAATTTAAATTCAAAGTTAATTTTTATTTATTTTTTTTCGATCTCAAAATTTTAAGATTATAATATTCATAAATTGATAATATTTATTGCTTTAAGAATATACTTTGACGTTTCTTGATTGAGTTGCAGGTTGATATAAGATAATTAGAAAGTATACGAGAGATCAATTATAGTGATAATACATAAGGAAGAAGAAAAAGTTTATTTAAAAAACAGATTGATCTAGTTGTTATCGTTTAGTATTATTCCATATATTTTGGACATAGATTTTTATACAAATGTTGAATCAAGGTGATTCAAAATGTTATGAAAAAAAGAGAATTCTTTTCAATTTACAAGATGACACTTACGCAATGTTTGGTTGTTGTTTACAGGGACGGGGACAGTAAACAAAACAACAAAATCCTGTCCCCTGTTAATGTTTGGTTCTCGTCCCTTCGTTTTTGTCCCCTGACGTCGGTAGACAGGGACAATGAAATCTGTCCACTCGAAAATCGTAGGACAAAACACATGCGTCTTGTCTACCGAACAAAAACGTTGCCCTCCACGACTGTTTTACCCCTCTCCTCTGAAACTCTTGCCCTTCTTTCTCTTTCGCATGCCCTCCTTCCGATCTTCCCAAAGTCACTGCTCCCTCCCACGCCCTCCTTCGCATCTTCCCAGATTCACTCGTCTCTCGCACGGTGGGCTTGTCTGAACGCTTCTCTGTCGCTCGGTGGGCAAGACTCTTCACGCTGGGACTCTTCTTCCACTGGTAAGTTTTTGTATATTTTCGGAAAAATTGTTGCTGCCTCCGAAGGTGTCCATACGCAAGTGTTCTTCTTCTCTGTTTGGAATGTGGGGTCGAAAATGTGTTATGCGAAAGAGTTGCAGATCGAAAATTTTTTATTGTGTCATCCGGTGGTTTCCTCTCGTAACATTTGTCTTTTTTTCTATTTAAATAGGCTGGGTTTTTTTCATCGGTGTGAGGTTGTTCAAGCTCCAAAGAATTTCTTGTGTTTCTGTTAACAGGTAATTCCATTTTTTTGAGATTAATCTGCATTATGCTATCATGTATGTGAGAGTGTTTGGCAACTTTCGGTAATGCTATCATGTATGTGGATCACTTGTCTGCTGTGTTTGTAATAACTTCTAAGACAGGAACCAAATGCTATTGAGTTTGAGCTGATTTAGACTTGAAATTAAACACTGCGTATAGGTGTGGTTTGTTGTGGTTCAAAAAAAATATGACTCTAATCTGGATGGGAAGCATTTTTGTATATAAATTATGGTTTGTTGGGAATTATGACTACATCTCTTTATACCTAAAGACTTGTGGTTTGGTCTGATTATATTTGTACCATAAACATCTCTTTATACCTGAGCTTGATTTCTGTTGATGTATAATCCAGTGATCCTAAAATTCACTGCGTTTAGGAATGATTTGAGTTATTACCTGTGGGGCTATTTTCATCCGCAAGTCTTTTGTTATGTGGTTTCCCTTTCTTGCACTTGGGTCTCAATTTCTTTGTTTTTCAGTTGCTGTATCTCTCTTTCTTTTTTGTTTTAATAATCTTCAAGCATGTTAAGGCTGCTGGAAGCCTGGAATATGTAACACTTTGAATATTTAGGCTTTGTTGGCTTATGAAATATGTTATGTACATACTGTTAAGTTTAAGTTGATTCTGGCAATATTTTGTTAATGTTGAAACTTGATTACTTTTATAAACAAAAAAGAAAGAAAGAAAGGTTCCGATAACCAATATGTTTAACAAAAGACTTCCTTCCTTCAATTACTAAAGTTGCTTTTCCATGTGTAATGGACATCGATATATTGCTTATTTTATACTTGATCAGGGTTCCTTTCTTCAGGATGGTTTTAAACGTTTAAGAGTTAATTAAGGGTTTACAGAAGATTTTCATGTTCTTAGTACATGGTAAAAAAGGAGGGTAAATTATTTACCAGAAGAAAGAATAAAGGGGGCAATGAACTGTTGTCATAGTTGATCATATGGGTTTGAAACTATCATTTGCAATGATTTCTTATCTTTTTTCTCCTCTAGTTTGCAAAATAGCCTTGGGAAAACTGAAACATTTGTTAAGAAACAATTGTTGAGAAGCCAGGGCATTTATCTCTTTTGATACTGGGATGAATAATGCTGGTGTCTCAGTTTCATTAGCATATTAGTTGAAAATGATGTATCCTGCTCATGGGGCCTAGTACTAGACTAGTTTCCTGTGCAGTTCCCTCTCCAAGGATTATCTGGAGGCCAAAAAAATTCTAGTTCTCTTGCGTTTTATGGAACTGTTGCTGCCCCCAAAATGGAACTTTTCCTTGCAAGTATTGCAACTTTCTTTGGACAAGTTTTGTTTTTTGCAATGATAGGATTAAGTTCTCTTTTCCTTTTCTTAAGTGTAAATTTTGCTAATCCTGATAGATGGGATTTGATAGGTTTTACTGTTGATATTGGCCTTACTTGATTTTAAGTAAACTGTTGTGCAGGAGCACTAGGGAAAGCACACCAAGTAGCCTGATAAGAGATTCACACACCATTAGAACTCCTGGGTCCGCCACTAAACCTACAAATTCAATGGCTGCTAATCAAAGAGGTAGGAATGAAACACGAAGAAATATTCCAACAACATATGAAATAGAGGAGTTTTTTGCTTGTGCACAACAGCAGCAACGGAGACTATTTATTGAGAAGTACGCCACTCGAAACTCTTCAGTCACACCTCTGTTACAGTTAAATTATGGTTGTTCATCATAAGCATCATTCATGGACTACATGCACCATGATTAATTGAGGCAAGTTTCTCATTTGCTTCCTGGAATTTGCAGGTACAATTTTGATATTCTAAATGATGTGCCTCTCCCAGGACGATTTGAGTGGCAAGAAATTCCATAACCAGCTTCCGGGCACTATCCCTCAAATTCCTTGCATGGTTTAGTCTTGGATTTTGAAGGAGATGGCTGATGTTGGTTGGTATTACCTTGCAACCTCATGTAAAGGAAATTGGAGGCGTTGAATCAAACACATGCACTAACCAAATATCAAATACGGAATCCTTTGCTATTGCGGAAAAGACAAAACTGTCAGTTTGAGAAGATATGTAGAAGGGTAGTTGGGTAGTTTCATCTTTGTAACTTTTTAGGAGTTATTATCTCTACTAGCTAGGTTTTCTTTTTGGAATCTTCTTTTCATCTAAAATTTTACATTTTCTTGTAACTAGATAAGAAAATGAATTAAGAAATAAATGTAGCTCATATGTATTTATATGGTTGGCATGTCCTCCATCTGAAACCTGCCTTCGTAATTTCTCTTTGTAATAACTCAGCCTCCGCCTCCACCTCCGCACTTCAATTCAGGTGTAGCTCAGATGTGTTTTTATGGTTGTCTTGTCCTCCATCTGGCACCTGCCTTCATAATTTCTCTTTGTAATAACTTAGCCACCACACTTCCATTCAAGTTGTCACTGAAGCTTCCGGGCCTATACATCTAAAGATTAGATTGATTTTAATTTCCACCTTGTCTTGAGCCGACTTAAATGTGCGCAAGCAGTATATGACAAAGTTGAGTAGCCATTGAAACCAACATGTGTCGTCTTCAGATTACCAGCATTGGTTTTTAACCACATATAAATGCGTAGTTGAGATTTGATAAAATAGTATAACAACTGGTTAATTAGACAAGAATATCTTTTCTCATTTACTAGTGCTCGTGCATTGAGTTCGGTTTGAACAATGATTATTCATGGTCTATCAGTTGAACAGACAATTGAGGACCAATGATGCATGGACATTTGGGTCTCAGAATCGCTGATGGTGGGGGTCATAAGCTCTTGGATTGTTCTTACAGAATCTTACTTGAAAACTTCAGGCTGTTGTGACAGTGGACTTTTCCCTGTTTTGTTTCAATTGTTTTCTTTTTTCACCTTTCGCTCTCTGAAACTTGTGGTAGGTCAGCTTGTCAAGTGGGCATTCATTGAATGCGCATAAATTCGTGGACCGTTGTATGAATGAGTGTGTTCCCTATTCACATGGGGCCTCGTACGGTTCTGCAAACTAATGCATTTCACACAGTTGTGTTTTTTTTTTTGGGGAGAAATTGCATTTCACACAGTTGCAACTTGTTCAAACATATATTTCATTAAGCCCTCTTTTCTGTCGCAAATATTCTACACTGAATAGGCAAGTTTCTCTCTCTCTAGGAATAAGTAACAACAGTACCATGTTGGTTATCCTAGTTGCAACTTATCCGCATTCATAGTCCAAGAAATTTCCATGATTGACTGTCATGGTTTATGTGGCAGGTTTAGTCGGCCTATCTTGTCCTACCAAGTGATCTTACACAGCCTATAGTTAAAAAGATTGGTTAAGAACTTGCTTAAAATTGATGACAATCTATTAGCAGTTTTTTGGGATTTGAGTCTACGATCTAGTTATTAGATCAGGTTCAAGTAAATTTCAGTTCGGGTACTAATGAATCCAGTGCTAGGTTTCCGATAACTATAAACGATTTCTTTATCCTACGTAGGCTCCCGTTGGAATCGTTGTCAACCGAAAAACAGGAAATGGAACTAGAGCAAAACTCTCAAGTTTTTTCTCAATTTCCTAAAATTGTAGATTGATGTAACCTATCCAAATCTTCTGTAGACAGCATCTCCCAAAAGTCGGTCTCTAGACAGACTGCATGTTTGCTTATTAGTCTTTTTCTTTCACTGGTCTGCTTGAACTTCAAACATGGACATGGACGGCCTGAAGTTGCCAGCTGCGTTCTAAACAGAGAATAACCCTCGCGCCTAGGTAACTTTTGCCTTTGAACAAGCTAGAAATGAGTCGTTCATTCAATGGCTAGATCCTTCCACTTTTCGTATTCAGGTGAAAGCTACAATCCAGTTACTTGTTTCCACCTTTACCTTATGCTTTGCTTTGAAGCTGATAAAGAAGCTATGCATTTTTATGTACCTAAAAAGGCTAGAATTTTCTACGTCTCTTTCATATTTTGAAAAGAGAACAAAAACGAAACAGGTCATGTTTATTCTAGCATTTCGCTTTCAGGTATATCAAAGTTTAACCTTTTTTATGAACAAACATATTTGGCAAGTCATGTTGGATAAAAGTCCTGTAGAACAGAGATTGTGTCCCACACCCTTTTCTTCTTAAAGAATGTAAGGACATGGTTGTCCACCAGATCAGAATAGACCACGCTATCGTTAAGAAATACTGTAATGTACCCTAGGCTACAAGTTAATATGGCTTTACCTTGAGAGTTCTACAGCCCTTTGGAACCATTGGATCAAGGATTATGTTAATAATCTCAAAATTCTTAAAGTTAAAAAAGGTTTTTTTATAAAAAGAATTGGTAATTCATTCAATGAAATAAGTAGTGTACAATCATATTTCCACTTAGACCACAACCTATTCTTAGATGCTTATCACCTTAATACAACTTATGTAATGAATTATCACAATGGGATACTTCATAAAGCCAAATGTTGTTTCGGCTGGTGAAAACACTATTCTCATTTCTTCCACTATAAGGACGGTCGGACCCTTGAATGTCATTAAGACACCTATTTAGATCTTCACAGTAAGATTTGTGAGCTATTTTGCCTTCTGACTCTTCAAGATATACTGTAGCGTTGAAATAATCCAGGATAAGCCAAGGATCCTTTATCACAGGGGCTAAGCTTCTAAACCTGGTCCATAAAGGAGCTCCTTGAAAGAGGTAGTTATACACGCAGATGAAGGAAAGGTGGATGTTGATATTCAATTCCCATAGCTAAACTTCTAAATGGATCATTTGATTTATAATAATAGAGTTAAAGGATTGTAACTCTAGTTTGATTGTGCACCACGAGTATTCTTCCATTGGGATGTTCATCATAGTTGTGAATCAACTTCCATTGACTTGGAAAATAATCCAAGATTATCACAGTTGTTTTGCTTGGCTCGAGACTCTAATATGCTTAACAAGATAGGCTTATTATCCTTTATGAAGTCATTTAACAAAAGCTTTTTCTCAAGGAAATTAAGACCTCTGGCATTCTATACAGAGATTATCATGAAATTTGGTCCATTGTGGACCTTTTCCTTCTGATGGATCTTCTCTTACTAGCATATGAACCCAATATCATCATTGCAAGAATTAAATACTGTTGTTACCTTGGTGGGGGTACTTGAGGCATTTCCATTATTTGCTACTTCTTGAAATGTGTTCTCATTTTGTGGATTTCCATTTTCATTTATGTTGATGTCTTTATTGATAGTTACTAGAACACTTTGCATAGTGTTGTTTTCTTCTTCAGATGTTGTTGCTGTATTATGAACTTGTACGTTATCATTTTGTTCAGGTCTAAGAGAATCCATATTTAAAGAGTTTGCCAGTGGCCCTTCAAGTTTTTTTTAGCTGAGGTGGATGGGGGCTTCCATGTATAGGACACTTTGACTTTTAACAGGTAGCTTAGACCTTATGACATGTCTCAAATTGTTCATGAAAGGGTAAAAGACAAAGGAAACATGAAATACCTTATTTTGGTTTCATTCCAACTTCCGAAGTAATTTTCGTCGCCAAAATGAGCTCCAATCTTCTGGGACCTTCACAGAAATCGTTTACCGACACGTGATTAACATCTTTCTATAGTTTTTTTTTCCAAATGTAAATACTCTTAACGGGTCAGAGAATCGGTATGCTTACGAATGATGTCAGCAACCATAGGAGACCTTAACTTTTATATATAGCTTCCATATCGGGCTTCCTATCACAGGCCCGATATAGGTCTGGTCTATACTAATTGGGATCTATTTTCCTCTTAAACTTCGACCCATTGTTTTAGATCATTTATTAGGCCATTTTATTACCTTTATCTAGATTAAATTAAATAACTTAACCGATAAGTTATTGAAAAAATCAAAAATAAAATTAAATGTTTTCCAACTTTATGGGAAAAGACTAAAAAGTCCAACATTCTCCCCATTGGATAATACTTAATTGTAGTATTGTTTCAAGTTTGAAATTAGTTTAAAAACTCGATCAAGTTACACCACTGTATTGGTGCCAAATTTAAAAGTTAAAAAATATTTGATCCAAAGGTAACGAAAGTCCAATATTTCATCTTGCAAGGCTTTCAATGTCGAAAAATATCAAACACATGTGTCATATTTGACATAGGTCCAATATAATCACAAATATCTAATACCTTATTAACATGAATGGAAAAATGGAGTATAGTAAACTAGGATGATACCGTGTGATCTAATATGTATCATCTTCGTTTGTAGGTCTTGATTGCTCTAATTTTATGCTAAATTACATATGCTAAACCGTAGTAGAGAAATCCTGTTTTCTCTCACCAATTGTTAAACAATATTAGAGAAAACTTGTTTTCTCTCACTGAATGCTAAACAACATCAAAGAAAACCTCTATGCTCTCTAATTAAATGCTAAACTGTATTAGACAACCTTTATGAGATTAAACCTTATATCTTCCTATATCATGTCAAATTTATGGATATCCATACTAAACTACATGCGTCTAAATGACATAGGTTAAGGTCAATCTTTATATGTGCCCAGAGGCCTTTAAAATGCTTAAGATCAATAC
Organism: Erythroxylum cassinoides; assembly: GCA_027478405.1. Taxonomy (NCBI): domain Eukaryota; kingdom Viridiplantae; phylum Streptophyta; class Magnoliopsida; order Malpighiales; family Erythroxylaceae; genus Erythroxylum; species Erythroxylum cassinoides. The sequence goes on from JANIPM010000006.1 coordinate 51,128,489, forward strand.
AAATATTAAGACTTTCGTATGTATTATAACTGTACGCAAGAATAGTGATTACAAAGGATAAAAGATGATCATCTATATTAATAAATAATTATAACCTCATAATACGTCAAAATGTACAAACATTTAAGGAGCAAATACAACGATCCCTAACTATTATTGTTTGCGGACTTTAACACGCCCATATTGGATACATGTTTAACAAACACTAATGGGCAAAGTCCTTTAGTCAATGCATCAGCTAACATCTCCTCAATTCGATGTCACTTTTCTGAATTAACTCCTTTATGGTTAAGTATTTGACCTCTACATGCTTAGACCATGAGATATTTTTATCGTTGTTACTGAATAACACTATAGTAAGATTATCATAATATAATTGAATAGGTCTAGCTACTAAATCTACCACAGATAACTCAGAAATCAAGTTTTTGAGCCAAACCGCTTGTGCAACAACTCCATAATGTGCAACAAACTCTGCATGCATGGTTGAGAAAGTTACCAGTATCTGCTTGATACTCTTCCACGATACTCCACCATTTACCAATATAAAATGTACCCTGAACTAGATTTGCGATCATCCGGACACATGGTGTTGGACCCCGCTTCTGGAGCCCAGCATTCGGAGCCATAAGACGTGTGCTTGTGCTTATTACCATGTATGGTTATTCCAATTAACCCTCATTAGTCATCCTCGGTTCATCTTCATTCTTTGATACCGTAAGTGTCGGGCCCTAATTTTCGAATCATTCTTATACTGAAACAAATATTCTATACTCAACTTCTATCCAGATATTAAAAATCTTAGGGACTGAATCAGAATTCAACTTTTTCATATAATTTGTAAATCTATGTCTCTAGTTTACTCCACATTGAAAATCATCTCAATTAGAACACTACAGATCCAGATATATTCAAAATGCCGAAACATGCTTAGTAAAATAACACCAGTTTATACTATTCCAACATATTCCCTCACTTTCCTTCTCAAACCTTTTCCCAATCAATTTGGAATGCTGCCAATTTTTTGTATGTAGAGAGATAGCACAATGTGTTTGGAATCTATTGTCTCAAGGATCATTTCGTTTAGAGGTCGGATGACAAAGATTGGGCCGAAGGAATCAAACAAGGTTCCGTCCTCAATCATATTAATCCTAGTTCGGGACAATTTGCATAACTTTCTCTCTGGATATCGGATTAAGGTGTTCTTTAGACGATTCGAAAGAAGACTTCAAAATCTACAACCTTTATGAAGACCTTGAAGATAGATTTTGTTATCTGCAGGGTCAAAAGTGGACCAGATAATAGGGTCAGATGAACAGTGCACTAGACGATATGACGTCATCGCTAGACGATATGACATCATCAGACGATATGACATCATCACCAGACGTTATGACATCATCACCAGATGATACTTCATCACAAACGATATGACATCATCGCTAGACGATATGACATCATCAGATGATACAATCTATACTCCTGAGCATCTACACTTATAAGGATCATAACTTTCGACTCCAATGTCCGAAAATTTCATACTATATACTGTTAGAAAGCTAGAAAGATAAACTACAACTTTGTTTAATTCAACCTAGATTAATACAGATTTTACCCTAAAGTCAGATCATGAATTTTTCCCCTATGGAAGACTTGAAATTTTTGCACTGTGCAGACTTGGAATGTCCTGAGCATAACCATTCAGCTACCAAAATGACTTCATTAAACTCTCAAATCTCAACTCATTTGCCTCATCACCTTCAACTACATTTAATCAGTCATAATTCCTATCTTCCTTTCCTTAGCATCTCATTTATGTGTGTGTGTGTATATATATATATATATATATCAACAATTCATATTCCAAAATCATCGACTCAAGCTGATAGCTTCTTCATGTATATCAAATTTCAACTCACATCATCCATACATCATTCATATTCATTATGTTGGACCCAAACCTGTTTTCATGATAGTATTAAGTACGGATTATGTCAATTGCATGATTTATGGTATAATTTGATTTTTTTAAAAGTGTTAGTAGAAAATTAAGCTAAGTGTGATTTTAGCATGAAATAAATGTTATGGAAGAGTAAAAATGTGCAAGGGTAAAATAGTCAAGTCACTTGAGTTAGGATGTTTTAGACTAAGTAAAGGAGGGGCATTTTAGTCATTGCTCTTCCTTGTAGGTTAAAGGAATAAGAAGAAAGGAAAATAAGAAAGGAAAAAGGAAAAGAAGAAAAGGGAGAAGGAGAAAGGGAGCACCGTCGAAGAGAGGAAGAAGAGGGAAAAGAAGAGGAAGCAAGTTCAGGCGATTTCCGACAGTTTAGAAGCATCCTTAAGGTAAGTAACACTCATCTAACCTTGTTTGAAGTGGATTGAAACTTGGTTTTGCTTGGATTGAGTAGAAATCTTGGATTTAGGGTTTATGGTGAAAAATTTGTAGATTTGCATGAGTTGTGGTTTTGATGTTGTTTTTGGAGTTAGAATCAGTGTAGAATAGAGGTATAAGACTTGATCCATGAGTTGCATGAGTTGTAGTTGAGAAAGGGACAGATTTGGGGTTAGATCTGTCGAAAATCTGGGTTTCGGAGACGAACACCCGCCCGCACGTCGCGACGAGCTTCAAGCCCGCACGTCGCGACGCACAAAGCCCCGCACGCCGCGACGTACCAGACCCACGTCGCGACGTGCATTGGCTACGCACGCCGCGACGTGCCAACTGCAAGTCGCGACGTGCATCAGTTTGCACGCCGCGGCGAGCAGCCACAGGTCGCGGCGAGGACCAGTTTCCAGCAAGGATAATTTTTAGTGTTTTACGCATATCTTTTAGTACAAGTGTCCGATTGAGGTGAGGTTTGAAGCGTAGTAAACAAGAGAAGTAAGGCTACAAGTTTAGGGATAAATGAATTTATGAATTGGGCTTAAAGAATGTGGAATTTTGGAAGGAAGTCAAGAATAGGGTTATGGTTTTAGTTTAGGTTATTGATTGAGATTTTGGTTCTCATTTTAGGAGA
>JANIPM010000006.1:51346155-51364533 GCA_027478405.1 Erythroxylum cassinoides
TTCATATTAATTGTCATTATTATTTATTATTAAGATTTTTGAAAGCATGATTGATGTAAACATTAAACTAGTAAAGTGTACAATACAACTGTATAATATACCAATATAGACTATTTTGCAATTTTTAAAAATTTTAAGGACTATTTCATAAATTTTAAAAATTTCACGAAACGATACCCGGTACCGACCAGTACCGGTACAGTTCCGTTTCAGAGCTCAATCCGGTACCGAGCCCGGTACGGTATTCATAACTATGGGACCTTGTTTAAATATTATTATTTATAAATAGATTTCTTATTTATTCCACATTAAGATATTGTCCTTTACATTTCTGTTTCTGTTTTCTAGTTTCTCCTGCTGTGCTGTTGTTACTTCCTTCTTCCTGCTTATAGTCCATTGTCGATAATAAGACAACCTTTTTGGTTTCCATTAATTTCTACGGCTACTTCTTCTATTTCATGTTATCAGACTTTTCTTCCATTGTTTTAGTCAATTATGTAAATTATTTTAGATTTTAATTATTAAGACTCTCAATTCTGAATTATTATAACACATTTAAGAGCATAACTTTTATTTTCAACCAAGCAAGCAAATGGAAACGAACTTTATCTCCTTTTTTCCTTTATATATATGCATAAAAGGAAAAATAAGGAAATAAAACGATTGGGGCCCTCTTCCACATGAAAAGGATATGTAGTAGGTTGGATTTGGGCATCCTAGTTCTGGGGTTGTTTTTATAACTTGAGTTTCCATTTGGTAAGATCATGTCAAATATCAATCTTCTTTTGAGCCCAATTTTGTAATTAGGTTCAAATTTGTTCTGTCGAAAATTAAAAATTGGACAAGGGTAATGACTCGGTTATGGTGACATATTTATAAAATTGTGGTTTTATCATCACAAAAACTTGTATGAAACTAGAGATTAAGCATAAACTTGATATCTTGCAAAAAAATCTTATGCACAATAATTATAGTAATACTTTTCATCTCACGTGTAAGTGCATTTTTAGATCTTTTACAATAGCAAATACAATTTTTTGATTAGACATCTAACATTTTGCAATCAATTACAAACATAAATATATAAGCAACCAAGAGCAAACTACAAGACGTAGGTGATCAAAATAATATAGAATTAAAGTGTAAACGTAAATGGTGAGTGTCAAATCATCTAAAAATAATTAACTTACTCAGAATATTAACGTAGCACAATGATGTTTCCCCACTTGCTACATCTATAGATTGTCGCATACTTTGATTCAACCCATTGTAAAATGTTTGGATTTTCATCTATTGTGGTAGACCATGATGTAGGCATCGTCTTAGCATCTCTTTGAATATCTCCCAGATATCGTTTAAAGATTCCGCTTCAGCTTTGGAGTAAGGAGGTGCCATTTCTTAGTTTAGCAGCTAATAGAGAATACTTCAATAGGAACTTCTCCGCCAATTGTTCCCATGTATTCAATGAAGATTGCAGCCTTGAATTCAACCATTTCTTGGCCTTCCCTCTTAAAAATGGGAATAAGCATAATATGATGGCTTCATCATTAGCTCTGTTGATTTTAGAAGTATCACAAATCTCAATCAAATTAAAGATGTGTTCATTCAGGTCTTCGTCCTTGAGTCCATTAAATTAGACTATCTATTGCGTCATGTGGATGATGCTCAACTTATCTCAAAGTTGTTAGGATTAACAATCAGTCTCATGATGTTAGACTCTACACCGATCAAGTCTGGTCTAGCATAGTTGAACATAGTTCTTGGTTGGTAAGCCATATTGTACAATTCTTTAGTGTCTACTTAACCACCCAAGTCTTCTATTCGACAATATAGCTTAATTTCTTGCAGTTGTGTACTTCGAAGATTGCACGCTATTCTTTCGATCTCTAAGTTTGCATCTGTTAAGCTTTCAGAATTACTCCGAGTCATAAACTAACCAAGAGTCTAAGTCTATCTACAAAAAGAAAGAAAGACAAAAAAATTAATCAAATAAAATAACGTAAAATAAAAAAGAATAAAACTAAAAAAATTTGAAAATAGCTAGAGTAATAAAATTGAGGCATTCCTAATATTACCATCCCTTGCAATGATGTCAAAAACTTGATTGAATATTTCCTTTATATCAATAATTAAATTAACTACAAGTACACGACATAACTGTAGCTATTACAGGCAAGTCCGGGTCGATCCTACAAAGACAATAAGTATTAGTAATTACCCTTCTCCTATTATCTAGCCTACAAATTGGATATTTAGCTTTTGATTAAAAATAAAGCTTAGAAAATAAACTAAAATTGGAAACAATAATAAACACAGAAGACCAAGGAAATTGCCTAAAAAAATCAATATCAAATATTAGTGTCTATGTAACACCCCTATACGGAGCCTATAATCACCTACACACATGGCACCTAAATTCATGTATATATATTCATGGCATACAATTCTATTCATTTATACAATTCTATTCATTATTTTACATCACTTTCATAACATCTTAAAATAGTTACCTTTTATAATATTTAGTAACACTTAAAAAAATTGTTATCAATGATAAATTATATGTTATAAAATCATTAAATGTTACTTATCAAATTAAGAATCATAACATTTTAAGATATAATGTTACCATAGGTATGTATTTTATAACATATTGTCAAAAGTGTTACTGTCTAGTGTTACTTTATATCATGTTTGTTGTAGTGACATATCGCAAAATTTCATATCCCTTAACATTATCATTTAAAAATAGTATTACACCATTACAATTATATGGTAATCCAAAAGAGATATTACACACAACTTAAATTCTTAATTAAAAATTGTTAATAAACTATAATTTCCTTCATTACATATACAATCATTCTTTAATTAAGAGACACATCTAAAGCTACTTTCACTTCTAATGGTTGGCCTTGGTCCCTATAGATGATCTATAAGCCTTACTCCTATTACTTGGATCTACATGGATTAACAGTCGTGCTAAGCTTAAAAGCTTAGTAGGGAAATACTTAGTTTAGATGACCACTCATAACAATGATCCGTCAAGCACATACACATTCATGAATATCATAAACTTATATAAACAATGATAACATAATTAAGCAAAGTACATGATGCAAATATGCTTCAATCATATGCCGTTCACATTTGTAAGCCAAACGTTGATTTCCAAAGCTCATCAATACAAATTGTTCATATTATCATGTTGTATCTCTTATTTATAATTGTTTGATTTCATTTCTATGTTAGGTCTGCACATTCCTATAGGTGTGGATAACGGGAGTTGTAGATATCTGAAAATATCAAACTGTGGATACCCAAAGCATCGAAACATAGATACCCGAAGGTATCAAAATGTGGATACCTAAAGGTATTAAACTGTGGATACCCAAAGGTATCAAACTATAAAGACATTATGCTCTCGAAATGAAGACACCAGTGGTGTCAAATTGGAGCAGCTACATTGTAATCCTATAGGTATGCCTATCTATCCATAACCAAGATAATAAAGCAGACACTGTAACATTTCCTTTAATCATTTGCCAATTTGATAATTAATATATTGACAAATCCATGACATTCATTTGAAAACAAAAATCTCTTTTTAAGTTCACACATGCAAGTCATAACTTATCACCATTAGGATAGTATTTAAACCATAAGTACTCGTATGATTTATTTTGTATATGTTTTGTTCAGTTCTCAAGATACATTCACATAATTCCAGTATATAAATTTCTACCTCATTTAAATATAAAACAATGTTAAATTATACTTAATTATCTTCATAAAATTAGTATGTGAACTTTTATAGTCATAATACAGACATATAAGTAATAAATATGCATATAAATCATCTATGTACTTGTAAATTTTCTTTAGCATACATTATGCTCAATCTTAAATTCCAATGTTTAATCACCCAATTCACATATGGTAAGTTATATTTTATTTATTTCTAGGTGTATGAAAATATCATAAACATTCAAAAAGGTTCTAATATAAATAGCAAAAAAAAGGGAAGCGAAAAACTCAAAATTGTGCAATTTGGGCTAAGCCCACGATGGGTCTAAAAATAAGCAAACAAATCAGTCCATAAATAAATTACACGATGGTCTTTACTTGTCCCAAAATTTTCACATAAAAAACATTCAATTTAGGCTTTTAATTCTTCTAAAATTTATCTTCCTGTATCTCTAGTTTGCATATCACTAAAAATCAGACCATTTGGACTTCTAAACCATGAGATGTGCAACAAACATCACAAGCTACTCCAATACAGGGGCAACATTAGATCACCATTTTCGATCTCAATTTTCAATGTCATAAAGCCAAAATTAAGTATAACTCTCTTCTAGATATTTTATTTCTATATCTTAAGTTTCACCTTTAATTTTAATCACTCAATTTAGAGGTCTACAGGCCAAATTATGGCCAAAACATTGGGGTTGGTTCAAGTGAACCAAGAACCTAATACAAAATTTCACTAAACATTACTTTCTCTTGTCATATTCAAAAAATTTCATACAAAGTAACACCAAGACATAATTTTAGCAACTATTCCATTTCCAAAAATCAATCTTTGTATACATACAAATGTGCACACGTATAGAAATTAACTAGGTGTAGTCTCTAACTTTGAAATTTGTCAATTAGCTCTTCTTCTAGTGCTCCTCCTTCTCTTCCCCTTTAGTATTACTTGATTCAACAAATAGAACACCAAAAATAAATATCTCAATCTGATATGCAATATTATAGTTCCAGCTCTTCATATGCAAAGCAAGGAAGATGAATATGAGAAGAAAAACTACAAACTTTTACCTTGATTTTCACTTAGGATTAGCTTGATTCCTTATGCAAAATGATGTGATTAGGGAGATGGAATAAAGAGGAGATGACAAAGAAAATTCTGAAGTTAAAATCCTAAATATATGTCCCTCTCCCCTCTCTTCTACTCCCCTTTTCATGAAGCTCTTAGTCTTAGACACATATTTCAATCCCATTGGACCATATGTTGATTTTGGGAAAATTTGGAAAAATTGCACATTTGGTTCTTCTTCTTCCTTTAGTTCCCATATTGGCATATAAAGTCATCAATTGATTTCATTCTAGTCCATATTTCATATATAATTATTCATGTCCATGTCGAAATGAAGACATTATCAATTTACCCTTGTCTTTTAAATTAATTACCATTATGCCTCTTACTATGCTTGAATACACTTAATTCTTTATGTTTACTTCGTAATACACCCTAGATATACTATATTGCTTTTAGGGTATATATTGGGGCCTTGTGGAGTTATTTAATTAATTATTGGATCACAGAAATTCCTATTGATGTTAATAACACTCTCGACACTACTAGCAACTAATCTATCGATTGATTAATAGAAATCTTTCTAATTAAATCCCCTAGGATTGTCTTATCGATTTATGAATTCTATTATTAGGTTTGATCCTAATTCAAAGGATTTATGTCAACCTATCTCTAGGTTTCTAATCAACTCCTTTCAATTGTAATAGATTTATTCATACAAAGGATTTCACAATCTCAATTATATGAAATCAAATTGTCCAATAATATTCTAGATATATTAGAATAAGCATAAAACACATAATTGAATCACATTAAATCAATCAAAATAATTGCATTAAATAAAATATTAAGACATATTATATCACTAACTAGGGTTCATCACACCTAGACACTAAAAAACGTTTAGTTACTCATAATAGAAAATAAAATCAAATATAAACATGCAAAAAAATAGAAAACAAAGAGTTCATAATTTGAAATGCCCCTTTCTATTTTATTAAATATTCTTGTAAGTTTGGATTTGATGTAGCCTTCTATCGGATCTCTTTTGATATTAACTTTGGATTTTCATCATCTTTGGATCAAAATCGTCAGCTTTCTAGATGTTTCATGCCTTAAGTCTACTGCTAAATTTTGCTCTCCTTTATTTGCCTCTAATTATGTCCTTTAATAGTAAAATTTAGGGTTTCCAGAACATTCATGGTCTTCTAAAAAAACACCTAAATTCATGATTCTATATAGGTATCAAGAATTACATAAGCAAACGCAGAGTCATGTATCTTTAAATTGCTTCAAAACTTTTTTTATGTCACGTTTCATTTGAATTCTTCTCCTTTCAGTTCACAAAGGCAGTTATAACCTATAAATGCACTTGGAGAGAATTAAGTATAAAAAATACAACAAAACTATAAATATCAATCAATATACCTCAAATATGGGTGTATAATTATAGTCAAATATGCATCCATCACACTTCATCTAGCTCTTCCCATAAGTGGCACTTAAATTGTTCATCTAACCCCACTTAGGTTGCATAAGTACATATTGTATTGAAAACAACAACTTTCACCATAATCTTTAAGGATAGAATCCTATCATTAGTCCTCTTTACCCCCACAATGATGTATAAGTTCCTTAACAACCAAGATACCTACTCCATTCCGTCGCCTTAAACACCCTTAATACTAAAGTTTGAACCTATTAATCTATTTCACTTTAGCCTCTATCCACTTTTTCTCTTGGATGCGCGCTATATGAATCTAATATTTGTCTAAAATCTATACTAATTTCAGTGATGTCTCTGTAAAGATCCCGATGTTCCAAGAACCTACCTATAATCTATCAATATATTATCTTCACCTAGACCTAAAACTCATAGAGCTCTATCATAAGGAGTTAAAGCCACCACTCCTACCCTAATGCGCAACATAAGTTAAAAGAAAGAAGCCTAATAAGTCCCTAAATGATTTGAATATTACTCGAGAAAGGAAACAATGATTGATATTAAATCCCAAAATAATCACCATAATAAACAGATATGAAAAACATAAGTACAAACTACATCAAGCAAATCAAAATGTAGATTGTCCAAAATATAAACTAATAATAGCCGCCTCTTACCTTACTTGCAACGGACTAATGGACAATGGCAGAGGCTAATTTGTGTAAATAATAGCAAGTAGGTTTCTACATAATGCTAAAACACATTATTAGATGATAAAATATATATAAATTGAAAACTGAAAACTAAATCCCACAACCAAAGGAATCAACCAGTAGCAAGCACAATATGAAACCAATCACAAGTGCATCAAATAGGGAAGAAAAATTTATGATATACCAATTAATTAAAGAAGGGAAAAACCAAATCAATACGATCTATTTAAGATGTCATACACCAACTCTTTATACTCTTGTCATAGTTAGCACTGTTCACCAGAAATTCCTCTATTGTGGAGTTCAGTCTAAATAAAAAATTTAATATTTGGTAATAAACAAAATGGGTTAGGCAAAATGGGAATATGCACTTCTGGATAACTGAAGAGCCAAAAGAGATGTTTTTGGTCTCTTGATGCTTAGGGTTGAAAATTTATTCTACAATTCTGGTAATAAGCGGTAGAAACTAGTATTGATGGTGATAGCAACTAATGATGATGATGGTAGTAACCAGTGACAACAATGTAGCAACCAATGAATCAAAAGTTGGCAAAAATAAAATAAAATAAAATAAAGAAAAATAGAGAGATAGAGAAGCTAGAGATAGCAAATAGAAGAGAGTCCAGACACATATGATTTAATTTTTCCTACTGTTGGTGGTATTACAAACATACCTAGCAACAATCTTAATAGAACTAGAAATACCTAGTATTTGAACTTATTTCCATCTAAAGAAGCAGACTCTAAATGGTTAAATCCAAAAAAAAGATTAAGGAAAGACGTAACCTTGTTTCAATTGATAGGTATGAAATAACGATGGATGTGATTTCTAAAAGTTGAGTTGAATGAATAAAGAAGTTAACTCGAGTTACGTACTAAGTATGTCTGAACTATCATTTATATAGTATTTGATGAAAGGCATATGCTTTAATAAAAGAGAGTCAATACTATAACACAAATTATACTATATGTGTAATACCAACCAATAAGGATAATATAAATTATATTTTTAACTTATATTGTGTAAGGATTCTTTAATGTTATATGAACCTCAAATTAAAGTATCATTTTTCACTTAGGTTCTAATTCCAGATAAATAAGTTAATAATTGTTAGAATGTTACTAGAAAATCATAAATCAATATAATGGGACATTCGAGAAAAGTGATTTAATTTGATTCAAATAATTAAAAATTGAGGAAGATCATTATAACTTGGAGTTTACATCAAGATGTATTCAAAAGGGCCCTTAAGGTTAAAACAGAGCTGGCGATAGAGAGAAAGGACTTAACTGGCTATGGCGTCTCTGGAAAAGGTGCAAATGTCTATTTAAAACCTACATAGGTCTCTATATGGCACTGTTTATGGTACTATTCATCTTGCATAACTTACTGCTTATCTTATTCTTCATCATTTTGTTCTTTTGATCTCCGTAGCAAATCCTACTACTTGCTTCACGCTTTGTTGTTTCCATCTCTTACCTCATTTTTCTTCTCACTTCTGTAACCTTTCTTTTCCCCTCACGAATCTAGTATTGTTCTTTGGTTCAACTTTGTCTAATAGTCTTTATCATCACTCTATGGGCAATAGCAACTTCCCACCTATAACTTCAAACTTTACAGCACCATCAACCTCTTCTTCCCCTACTGATTCTTCACTTAATCCTCAAATCCCTGTGACTTCCAAAATATCTTGGGTCTAAGAGGTTAGTGATTCTTCCTTAGAACTAAAGCTTAAATGTTGTCCCCTTTTTGAATCATTTGAGGAAAGGATTTTTCCCCATCCTTGGATTTTTTTTAGTAGGAACTAACAGGTGAAACACTAGATTGCTTAGCTTTTTCTTTGACAACAGAGTTGCTTTCCCTATCATCAAGCAAAGGGTCATGAACAATTGGAGATCCATGGGGCTGTAAGACATCCTCATTAATGCAGATGATGTATTTTTGTTTAAATTTGCTAGCCAAGGTGATGCAAAGAAAGTGCTTCGAGTAAATCCATGGCATATGCATAACAAGCCTATATAAAGTTGGAGACCTAGCTTGAGAATGGAGGAAATCAAGCAAGATTATATCTCGTTGTGGATATGCATTCATGGAATCCCACTAGAGAATTGGTCTACATCCGGACTTAGCCACAATGCAAGCTTCATTAGAAGAACAATATGTATGAATCAAGTTACAACTAAGGTAAAAAAAAGATTCAATTTACAAGAATCAATGTACTAGTATCCTCCATGACAGATTTGCCTGATAACATACCCGTTATTCAACTAAATGAGAGCTTGGAACCATATAAAGATTATGTTAAAGTATCCTATGCTTGGAAACCACAAACCATCATAAGCAAAATCGAATATTCAAAACTGGGGAGTATCATGAGGTTATGGGGCTTCAAATTGATGTGGAAAATGCATCTGCACAAGTTGATGATGGTAAATCCATTAACGGAAATACTACATTCCAACTATAAAAGCTAATGTTAGTAATTGCATTGATGACAATATTACTATTAAAGATTAAAACAATCCTCAGTTAGCATTAGATAACAACATTCTCAATTGCATTAGAGATGTCAAAGGAACTTTAAGAGCACACGAGCTAGATACTACTAAACAAGACACTTCTAGTAGGATCATTAAACAAGTTGATGAGTTTGATCCTGTCATTAAAAGAAGATCAAAGAGGAAGAAAAAAGTCTAAAATAGGGATCACAAATTATGATTATTATTGGTTGGAATATTAGAGGGGCTAATGCCCCTAAAAAAAGCTTTTTGTCAAGAACTTAATATCTTAAAATAAAGCTACAATTATAGGAATTTCAGGCACTCAAACCAAGGAACATCATTGCAACTTTCTCCAATTTTTCCAAGGAGCTGGAATGTAATGCATCATCCAAATGGCAAGATTGTGGTGGATTATGACTATTATGGAAGTTACAATTAAACTCACATCAACCCGAATAATTCACCTGGAGGTTTATAACAAAATCTCAAGTAAGCTCATATTATAACCTTTGTTTATGCTCATAATATTGCATCTTAGAGAATGTTTTTGTAAAACCAGATTAGGTCACTTACAAATACCTCCTCCCTAAATAGGTCAGTTGTTGGGGACTTTAATGTTTTTATTAATCCAGGATAAACACAAGGCATTCGTTCTTCAGGAATTCCCTATAATAAGATGAGGCAATGTTTAACTGATGCCTTTTTATCTAATTTTCCATTTGGAAGAAACCTATTCTCTTGGTGTAACAAGTAAATGGGATATAACTTTATCAAAATGATAGAAGCCTAGCAAATTAGATGTAGTTCTCTACCTTTCCTAGCAGTTTATCCACCTTCACAAACCATCATATATAAGATCATTATGCTAGTATCACTCAGCTTGACACTATTAGACCATCATACCCCTTTAGGTTCAATCATTTCCGCACTAAACTAGTTGATTTTGAGAAATGCAACTTGAGGGCTATGAATCTGTTCATCTAAGGCTCTAATAAATTTGTCTACGCAAAAAAGATTTCTCTTATTAAACAAGAAATGCAAGATTTATTTCACTTCAACATTAGTAATACACATCATCTTCTTCTCACTGCCAGAGCTTCTCTTGATAGAATTCAATATAAATTACAAGGTGATCCCATTTCTATTGTTCTTCAAAATCAGGAAAGAGTGGCTATGTATGATCTATTTTTTAGTTAAATTACTCATAATGGACCAATAAGAAGAAAAGCCCTATAAAAGTATAAGTTAAGTTTAAGAAAACTTAAGTTCAATTCGTTATTAAACTCTTTTTCTTATAGGTTACTATTCACTTCCAACTTTTGACACTTATAGCTTCACCATCTGACTACCATTTCTAGTGGTCTAAGGCTTTATGAAAAGCTATTGAGATGCTCTACCAAACTGCTAAACTTTTTTTTGATAAAAAAATGATTTAGATTTGGAGAAATTATGGCTAAAAATTTTGTTCCATTTAGGTAAGTCATCATTATCCTATTTCTTATCATTTTGGGCAAAACTAACACCACCATCATGTCTAACGGACAAATAATGTAAGAAAGGATGGGAACCTGACACCAATTGACCCATTTTATTAGTGAACAGAAATGGGTTACTTTTAAGTTTTAAGCCTTCAATTCTCACAAACCAGGAAAAGTTTCGACACAAGACCAGTGTCATTGGATTTTTGGAGGTAAGCTCATCATTTTTGGGAGGGTGGTGAAGATCACCATCGTTCCACTAGTAGCATATGTCCCCACGCTCTGATGACGATGGTGATTTTCCCAACATCCTAAAAATGGTAGGAAATAATTTTGAAAAATTTCAAATATTACATGGATCAATTTTCATAAATGTGACATATTGAAATTCTTGATAGTTTGTGAGATTAAAAAAAATGGAAAGGGTTATGTTCATATGAAAATACATGAAACTTATTAAATTTGAGTTGTTGTTGATTATAATTGAGACTATCTGGAGGTATTGAGTATAAATGAGGGTGTTCAGGTTAGAATTTGGTATACCTAAATTATAAATTGGATTTATCATGAATTTTGCAATGTAAATGTGGACTCAATTGGGCATAGACATGTAGTTCAGAGGCCCAAATTGAGTTATGGTTTCTAGTGGATATAGAAGTGCAATTTGATTGCAAAATAACCCTTTTTTATAAGGGAGATGTCCATTTTATAGGGAAAACTCTATTAAATTTTTAGTGGGTTCTTCGTAAAATATGACATAACCTTTTTAAATAGAAAATAGAGCTCCTTAGAATAAATAACAAATTAAGTCATGGTCTTATTCTCAAGTCAATCTAACATTATTTTAGGTTTTACATTCTGATGGGCCTCCTTATTTTTCTTTCTATAAATCAATTAGGAGCAGAACCTCCACTTCAAGACACCTGGTTCCCTGCAAAGAAGCGTATTCTACCTATGAGTTAATATTCATGGTTTTGAGCATGTATTAGAATTCATTCTCATATTCATCATGAAAATCACCATCATTATCATATGCCCATATAATACTTATACATATGGATTGATACATGAACACATATTTTTGTTGTGCGATGTTATGCTTGTTTTGATATGTGATGATGTGGAGGATCGTTGTGGTATAAGCTACCTAGTAGGCATTACCAAGCTGTGCGTATGGTGAGTCAATTAGTTGGGTATGGATTTGGGTTAGTAGTTAATCCATTGATTAAGATATGACATAGCCAGGGCAGTTCAGACGAGGTTGCTCTTAGATGCCAACCGATATATGGTACTTGATATTGTGGCATGGTTATGGAGGTTCAGTTGATGTTGCTCTTAGATGGCAATCATGTCCTAGTGAGGTTAAGGTGGTTCGATTGAGGTAGTTCTCGAACTAAAGTCCACTACATTTGGACTAAGTGACCTTTATGGAATAAGAGAGCCCCTATAGCTATACTATATAGGTAAAGGGCATATTATATGGTCCTTCGTCAATCCTTCTCTATTATTTATGATTTATGATTGTGACGATTATGTGACATGATATTGATATGGGAAATGCATACATGCTTATGAAAAAATCATTATGTTACGAATTTGCATTTATGGATGTGATAGATTACACATACGCATGCACTCACACACATGCACAGACACGCACACACAAATATATATAGAGGGGGTTTTGTCCAGAGTGAAACTCTCTCGTGACGTAGTGTGCACTAAGATTTAAAACTTGTTATAAAAAAAGGAAATCAAGTAGAATCAAGAAAAAAATGGAAATAGTCAATCAAGATCTAGACGGTTAAGGATTTAGCTTCAATGCAAGAAATAGAATGAATTGCAAAATAACCTCTGTACATTGATTCAATGAATCTGGAAGCCCAGAAAAGCTAATTGTGTGTGTGTGTGAGAGTGAGTGAGTGTGTGTGTGTGTTTGTGAGTGAGTGTGAGTGAGTGAGTATGTGTGCATTTGTGTGCATGCGAGTGTGTAATGTAACACATCCATAAATGCAAATTCACAACATAATGATTTTTTCATAAGCATGTATGCATTTTCCATATCAATATCTTTCCTCCACTGCCTTCAGGGAGAGGCTTTTCGCTAGAGAGAAACTCTCTCATGACAGAGTGTGCATTAATATTTAAAACTTGTCGTAAAAAAGGCAATAAAGTATAATGAAGAAAAAAAGGAAATAGTCAATCAAGATCTAGACAATTGAGGGTTTAACTTTAATGCAAGAAATAGAATGAATTGCAGAATAACCTCGGCAGATTGATTCATTGAATCTGGAAGCCCGGAATAACTATATATATCATTTGAAATCCTTAAGAGAGCATAATATAACCATCATATTAAATCACTCAGTGAGGTCTGACTCCTTTCAATCATTTTCAAGATCTTCTTTTTAGATCTCTTATAAAAGGGTACTTCGTCGATCTTCTTCTTCTCCGATGATTTGATGTACATTTTTGGTGACCATTTTATCAAGAGTCACAATAGTCTTATATGTGTTGGATTTCCCTTGGATTAACTACATCAATATTGCAACATATTGTGGATTGGATATTGTTAGTATTGTTTGAGTGTTATAATTATGAGTTTGATTGTTTTGAAATCTTTTATATATATATATAGGGATTTGATGCTATTTTAGGCTTTATAAGGGTCAAGTAAACCTCGAGTTTATTGATCCTTTAACACCAATTATAGTTCAAGGTTGGGATCGTGACAATGCAACATCTTTCTAATGCTCTCTTATATGACTATTTTCTCATAAAATAAAGATCTAAGGTGCATTGGATGAAGTGTGGAGATAAAAATAAAGCTTTTTTCATAGAGTTGTTATAAAAAGAAGAACCTCCAACAGAATCATCTCGTTGTAGTTTAACAATCAGGTTTTTGATTCCAAGGATTTGTTACTTCATGGTGCTTTGAAATATTTTTCAAATATCTTGTCTCCTACACATTATACCTCTTCTCATCTATTACTAAGTGAAATCATGTTAGACAAGATTAGTCTTACAAATGCTAATTTACTTAGTAAGCTTATTCTAAGTTTGGAGACTGAGATTGCCTTAAAATCCTTAAATTCAAACAAGGCATCAGGATCTGATGGATTCAACCCTCATTTCATCAATAAATCCTAGCATCTAACAAAAAATATGGTAGTTGATGTTATTCTAGAATTCTTCAACAAAGGTCAGATGTTATTAGAAATTAATGGAACCTTTGCAACTCTAGTTACTAAAAATGGAGAACAAAGAACTTTTTTAGACTTTAAACCTATTTCTTGTTGTAACACTATCTATAAAATCATTGTTGAGGTCTTGGTTCAAAGAATGAAAAAGGTCTTACAGAAATACATTGACATTTCACAAGGCGTATATTTACCTGGCAGAATTATGGTGGATAACATCATGTTAATGCAAGAACTTGTCAGGAATTACACCAACAGAAGGGGAAGCATAAATTGTATCATTAAGGTTGACCCAAAGAAGACCTATGAGAGTGTAGATTGGGGCTTTATACTGAACATCTTACATGCTTTGGAATTTCTACGACTTTATCTAATGGATATCACAATGCATTACCTCATCTTTTAAGATATTGATGAATGGTCAGCCTAGTAAGTCCATTAGATTTCATTCAGGTGTAAGAAATTAAGGATTTGCAAATGCTCTCATACTCCTTTCCAAGGCTGATCAGATTTATGTATTAACATTTATGAAAGCCCTAACAATGTTTAGCAAGTTGTTTAAATTGGAAACTAATTGGTCCAAGAGTTGTTTTTATTTATCAAAATTAACTATAAGTTAGCAATCTACCATTGATATTGTCACTGGTTTTATACTATAGACACTTCTTATATTTTACCTAGGAAGTTACTAGTCATAAACATAGAGCTTTTAACAAACTTCTTAACTATATCAACTACAGAATCTCTTATTGGAGTTACAAATTACTTTTCATAGCTAGCAAATTTGTGCTTATCTCAGCTATAATGAATTCAGTCAATGCTTTTTGGGCCATAAATGTTGCTATAACCAAAAAAGTAATCAAATAAAAAGAGATAATGCATAGTAGGTTTCTTTAGAATGGGAATGGATAAAGTGTCAAGAGAGCTTGGATGCAATGGAAAGAGGTATGCTTACCTAAGGAGAAAGGTGGTTTAGGAATAAATTCTCTCAAACTAATGAACAATGTTATGATGCCCAAAAGGTTATGGAGGTTATTAACTAACAAGCATTCCTTATAGTGTAAATGGAAAAATAAGATCTATATAAAAAATAGCAACATATGGACTATGAAGATTAATTCTTCATATTCTTCAAATTTGAAACTCATTCTAAAGACTATACAATTGTTAAGGAATGAATTTACTTATCTCATTGGAGATGGCAAGCAAACCAATTTTTGGTTTGACAACTGGACATCTCTTGATCCTCTTCATAACTTGCAAGCTATGGAATGTCTCAAACTTGTCATTGGTAAAAAAAGCAATAGTAGTTGGTGCACTAGTTGGCAAACAAATCTTTATACAAAGCTCTAGCCTTAGACCCACTCGTGAAGAAATTTTTCACACTAGCTTGAGTAAAGGGAAGATTATATTATTTGGAAGAATTTGAGAAATGGCAAGTTTAACAACCAATGTTACAAGAAGTTTATGCAAAAACATTATAACAGGATTCCCCGGGACAAAATTATTTAACACATGTAATTTCATTAGAGGGCATCAAGCTATCTATGGCTGTGAAAGATAAGGTACCAACTATAGATAGGCTACAGAGATTCCTAAATATCCCTAATTGGAGTATTCTTTGTCAGAAAGTTGAAGAAAGTATTGAACTCTTGTTTTTTCAATATGTGTATGTCAATAGTATGTAGAAGTATGTCTGACATTAATGCTTTATTGATGATGCACGTGGAAGATAGGATTGTATAAAGAGATGGTGTATTGAAATCAAACAACATGATTCTACAATCAAGTGGTCATTCAGCCTAACTATAGGATGTCTAGTGAAAGTTATATGGGATGAAAGAAATACTAAAATTTTTCAAAACAAAAGTCTACCAACAAAATTGTCGTATCAAAATTGATTTTAGGAAAGCCTATGATAACGTTGATTAGAGCTTCATCACATATATTTTGTAGGCTATGGAATTTCTCGTAATATTCATAAGGTGGATTGAATAATGATTGACAACTTCTTCCCATAGTATCTTAATGAATGGGCAACCTACCAGGTTCTTTCAAAGTAGCAAAGGGATCAGGCAAGGAAATCCCTTATCTCCATACATCTTTGCCTTGGTGATGCAAAAACTCTATAAAATTATTGAGCATATTGCAGCACAAAAAAAAAGGAATTTAAATACCATTCCGAGTGTGGTAGATTCAAACTAACCAACCTTTGTTTTATAGATGATTTGATCTTATTTTCAAAAGTTGATGCCACTTCTATCGCCATCTTCATGAAAGCTCTAAAAAGCTTCAGGACTATAAGTAAATTGTTCTGAAAGCAATATATTTCTATCCAAGAGTGCCTTGCATCTACAACAATTAATCACTTCATTAATGGCAGTTCAGTTACAGGAGTTCCCAATGAAATATTTAGGCATTTTCATCCCTCCATACAGATTAAAAACAAGAGATTATACTGATTTACTTGACAAAATGCAAACTAGAATTTCATCATGGAGCTCTAAACATCTTTCACGATTAGGAGGGATCCAACTTATTAACTCAGTTCTTAATTCTCTCAACATCTACTAGGTTGCCCATATATCTTTTCCAGGATCCATTTTGAAAGCTATCGACAAAATATTCAACAATGTCTTATGAACAAGAAGTAAGGAGAAAAATCACAAGACTATGGTGAAATGGAAAGAAATTTGCACCCTTAGAGATTGAGGTGGTTTGGGGATTTATTCCATCAAACTTATGAACTTTACTCTACTCACCAAAAGGCTATGGAGACTTATGGACAACAAATAATCCCTATGGCACAGACTGATATATAGCTATTTCATCAAGAACTGAAGCTTATGATATATCGATTGTTACACACATTCCCTCCACCACACTTAAGGTCATCCTAAAGTTGAGGGACTAGCATAAAACAGACTTCATTGTGCTTATAGGCAATGGGAATTCCACCAACTTATGGTATGATAACTGGCCTTTTGTGGGACCTTTGATTAATTACTGTAAGACCCACTACCATAAATTACCTACCAGAACACCTTGAGGGCATTCCAATATATAATCTATAATAATGACGTGTTAACCATCTCACCTTCACTTATAACATGACAATATATCTAACTTAAACATGGCATCAACTATATATGTAAAAGTCACTAAACACAATACTTAAAACCTTAACTTCTCATTTCATTAATTTGTAAAAGTTTACACTGGAGTCATCAAGACCAATATTTACAACCTTACACAAGTTCTACATGACATATGTTAACTACTTAAAAGCAAGCACAACTCTTTAAATGTTAGCTTATGGACCTTTGAGCCATATCTTAATCCCAAAAAGTGCTTATGCAAATCTTAGAAAACCTAGGTCTCCTGTCTCGTATCTGAAAAGCCATGTTGCACTTTTAAATGAGTTTTGTGAACTCAATGAGTGAACCATCATTGATGATCTCACTCTAGGCAAACACACAATTATCATATAACCAATCAGAGTCACATCATTTTCTATCAAAATGAGACATAAAAAATGTCATACAATTCTCATACCTTCTTAAGAATTTGTACACCTAATCAATCACATTATCATGATATATCATCTTAACATCACAACTTCAGAAAGAATTCACAAGCATATAATTCATAACCATAATGTTCAAATACAGATGTATATGAGACTCTCGATTCATTACTATTTGTTGAGACCGAGTGCCTTTTAGATACAGAAATAGACACTAGCCCATTGGGCTCAGTCAGAACAAAAATCATGGAGTAGAGCTCTACGTGCAGAATACTAAGCTTATAGCTCTTTCAAACTGGCTACTCTGATCATAACGCCTTTATCTAAGCATGCATTTTATGTAATGCATCAAATAACATAATATGCCATAAATAGCATTCACTTATGATACACAGACAGAATCTCATATTCATCGGACCTCGGTCCGATATTCAACTTTCATTGAGCATTCAGAATTCAAGGGCATACATATATCATCCAAATGTCAGACGTAAATATAACACTTCCAATACATTCCAGACTATTATACTCCTCAGACCTTTGAAGTTTGGAATTCATATACAGATCACAGCAATTAAATAATTGAAATTAAAATAACATCATTCAATCCTAGGAAGTGTAGGAAAATCCCGGGAGGTACATCACATGTACCGGCAGCGGAAAACAAAAATTTTTGTTCCCGGGACTTTCCCG
>JANIPM010000006.1:51555745-51572450 GCA_027478405.1 Erythroxylum cassinoides
ATGTAGGGAGTTGTTGATGAATGGTGTATGAAAATGTTTTAATCTTTTAAGGTTAATGATCAAAGATAGATTATGATGTATTTGTGGATGATTTTGGGTTGAAATGGAGTTGGAAATGAAGTAGAAGGGATGGTTTAGGTTTAAGATAGATTATATGTGAAAGGTGGGAAGAAAAATCTGGAAAATGAAATGTTCTGCGTTGCCTCTGTTCGTCGCGGCCAACTCAGGGGTTCACCACGGTGAACTTGTAAGATTTCGGGCGAAGCGAACTTTCTAGCACCAAATATGTTTTGGTATTTTGAGCATAACTTTTTGTGTAATTATCTGAATGAAGTGATTTTTTATTTGGAGTAAACTAAAGACATAGGGCTACATGTTGTCTGAAGAAATCAAGTTTCAATTCAGTCTTTAAGAACCTCAATGTTTTTATGGAAGTTAAGTATAGGATATTGTTTCAATATAAGGATAGTCCTCACATGTTTAGAGTATAACTTTTGGATTTCTAAACCAAATTGAATAATTTTGGTATTGTTAGAAACTTGAGATAATGGGGGACATTTTTCTAGAAGAAAGTATCATCAAATTTCTTCTTTTACCTGATCAAAATGATCATGGAAAATTGACCTAAAAGTATAGATTTTGAAAGGGTTATAGTTGAATTTTAGCATTTTGATTATTGAAGCCTTATGAATTTTCTTTGAATGTTATTTGAATGAGAACTTGGTTTGTTATAGGAAACTAAGCAAGCCCTATTCGAGAGCAAGAGGAAAGGCAATCTTAAACTTGGACTCCAAGTGAAATTAGGTGGGTAACATATTTTTAGTTATTGTGTGATTGGGCAAATTCTTGCCTATGTGTGTGTATGTGTAATTTTCTTAATAGTGAATTATGCAATTGTTGAAAATGCATTGTGATTTATGAGTTTTGATCAAGTTATGCCATTGAAACATGTCATGGCATTTTGTATGAATGAAAAGATAGAAGAGCATGAAATTATGAGCATATGATAAAACGATTATATGCTTCTGTTTGGGTAAGAGTGGAACCATTCTGTTCGTCATGTACAAGTTGACAAGAGCCTTCTCCTGGCTGGCCGCTTGTGGCATATGAGCTCTGAAAAAGACTCATTTTGTTCATGGTGTAAACTTCGATTTCACCATTCTGTTTCCATAGAACCCTCGAGCTATTTGTTTGTGCATTGCATCTTTAAATTATCAAACATGATATTTGTGCTCATTATGCATAATGATTAAAGCCTACATTATGAGTTTTTGAGCTAATTTGAAAATGCTTGAATTGTTAGATATATATATACATATGCTTGAATTTGCGGCAAATTATCGATGGCTATAAATATATTAGCCACTGAGCTGTGTAGCTCAACCCATTATTTTTCCGTCCTCAGGTGCTAAACAAGACGACAGTTGATCCTTGCAGGGCATCAAAAACTCTATGATAGTTAGAGACTTTTGTACTAAGTTAGTGACTATTCTGGATAGCTTTATAGGCATATCAACATTGAGTATCATTTTGCGTTTGTATTAAGCGTTGATATGTATGATGTTATGTAAGTAAAATTTGTTTAAACTCTTTGGTATTGTAATGACATGAAGAATTGAAGTTTCTTTTGGGTGTGAGTATGTTTAGCTTGTGGTTAGATTTGAATGTATGTGTTTGTTTAAAAATGTTTGTGAAATTTCATATTCTAAGTGTTTCGCCGCAGCGAACCTTTCTGAAGGCGTCTTCGCTACGGCTAATAATGACTTTCGTCGCGGCGAACTTCCCTTTGCTGCCACGCTGAGATTTCTTATAAATGTAATACTTTCCACTTCTCATTCACACGACCCTTTCGCGACTATCCCGAATGGTCTTCTCAGTCTCGAGACTCGGGGTAAGTATCTGTTGGTATCCGCATTGATTGTTGGCCTCTGAAAACGGGGTCCAACAATTTCAAAGCAGTAAACAAATTGATATAAATTCATGTTCAGAAGTCTTAGTTATTGCATTTGATTTCTGCCATGTCATGCAAGAAAATCCAATCATTTGCCACTTAAAACATAAAAAGGATGATAAAAGTTCTATTTTCATTTAAGTAAAAAATGCAAAATGACTATATCTTTATTATTTGAGGATTCATAACATGCTTTAAGGATCATGATTTCTCTATCTTTATTATTTGTGGATTCAAAACATGCTAATTATTGTCTTTGCATGTGCTTAAAAATGTTCTAATATTGTTTAAAAAAAAATTAGCCATATCATCTTTATAATGATTTCATTATTAGTTATAGTTTGAAATAAGGCTCTGTGTTATGAACTTTTTGTTGTTTTACTTTCCAAAAGAAAAACTTTATAATGTTCACCTAAATACTAATTATTGACACTAAACTTTGGGCATCTCTTATTGATTTTTTATTTTACAATATAAGTTTAACATTTTCATTTTTCTCAAAGAAAGTTGTCAAATTTAGTGTGATCCTTTAAGGTTTATGTTTGATGTTTAAGCAATTGTGTAGTTCCTTGTCCTTTTTCACATGCAACATGTTGGGATTTAGACTTAAATTAGAGAAATAGATTTTTAATGTAATTTGATCAATTTCATTAGTAAAATGTTTTCCAGTTTGATGTTATTAGATGTAGCACCCCACCTCCGCAAGATACGTTCCCGACATCCTAAGTGATATCTAAGTCCGTGCTCTACGAGGGTGGCGTGTTAACATACTCATTCAGATACTCATACACTCGAAACTAAGTACAAATTTCTTTTTTAAAATATCACGCGTACGTAGAAATCAATATTCAAATTCAGCCCCATACTTTATAAATATTTTCATTTACAAGAGTTACCAACAATTTTCAAATCATCATAATTTCATTAATCACTAAGGCTCATTTCAGATATAAAACACTCACAATCATAATGTCATTACAATAAAAATGCATTCGCATACATAGTGTACAATAATTTCAAAATACATTCCTTAATACAAAAATTAATGGAAAATTCTATGCAGATGTGAACTGATCCCGACCTCTATCTTTCACTTGTATGCAGTAAGTATACTCCCATTTACCTAACGGGGTACTCTTTTGAGCTTGAAAATATTCAAATTTTGGGTGAGTTTTGCGAACTCAGTGAGTGAGCATCCTCGATGGCTTATTCAATCACATAACACATATCGTCACTTATAAACACATAATTCACATCTTTTCATTTACAATCATTTAATCATCCGAACACTTATCAGGTTCAAAAATCAATCAACCTATTTAAATCATACATATCATATGCATATGCAATGCTTATGAGACTCACTTTCAATTTGCTACGTTATTGTGATCAAGTGCCTTTAATTGTCCCCTATCCATTGTGGATACTTGGCTCATTAATAACTGTCCCATATCCGTTGGGGATACTGGGCTCATTTTACATAGCGAGCCTTTGGCTCTTAATCACTTTCTGAGCTCGAGGCTCTTTTTCACATTTTGAGCTTTAAGCTCTTTTTCGGTAGCTACTCTGGTCACAACTTTCTTTATATTTCATGCATTCATGTAATGGAATGCATCGATCATATATGATCAATTAGTCACTTTCAAATGTCATCGGACCTTAGTCCGGCATTCAACATTTTCGTTGAGAATCACTTTTTCATTTATATGCACATTCACATTTAGAACACATTCCTCATTAGATTGTGGTCCGACATTTAGCAATCAAATTGTGTACACTTATTTCATTCAAATTTATATACAGGGAGCACTTCAATATTCTCACATTTATCAAACTCCTCGGACATATATTGTCCGGTACCAACACATTCACATTGCATACTTATGGTCTATATCCCAATAAAACCATTAAAATCACAATTTATAACTCATTGATCAAAATTCTAGATTTTTCCCAAAAAACTGACTTTCGAGTCTACTATTCTTGATCATTTAGACAATGAAAATGAAGTAATTTGGGAACACTTTCTATATGATAATTGTCCTTTTATCTCATAAGTTTCTAATGACACCAAAATCATTCAATTTGGTTCAGTAGTGTGAAAGTTATACTCCAAATATTTTCGGACTGCTTTTATTCTAAGACTGTGCCCTATGCTCAACTTCCACCCAGAAATTGAAATTCCTAGAATCCGATTCAAAATTTTATTTCTTAATATCATTTGTATTCCTATGTCTCTAGTTTACTCAAAATCAATAATCATTCCATTTGGATAACCACAAAAGAAGATATGTTAAAAAAACCGAAACATATACAGTGTAGAAAAAAGTTCATTGCGGTGAACTCCTCTCGAGAGGAATTCTCATGAAATTTTCATAAGTTCACCTTGGAGAAACCTAGAGTTAGCTCCAGCGAACTTTACCCGAAAGAAATCCTAGCTAAACCTTCGTTCGCCGCAACGAACTTTCACAGATGCATACCCAGTTTTTCAACTTCAGGTTAGATTTTGAACTCTTCTAGATAGAATTTGAATTTGACTTCTTCATGAAAAATGTATCCATACGTATCTAGTTTAATATAAATCAAGAATAATCTCATTTGGATAACTAGAGAAAAATTTATGGCTAAAAGACTGAGGCATACTCAATAAATATTTTCCAGTCAATCATCCTCAAACTTTCCCGATTTTACACCTACATAACTTGTACAAAAATCACCATTTTCTACTTCATTTACTCCCCATTTTCAACTCCATTCCATCTCAATATCATTCACCAACAAAGCATGATCTAAATTTGATCATTAACCCAAAAACAAGATATATTTATGTACCTATTTATCAACTTCCAATTCTCATTAAAACATTCTTTTTACGACCAATCCATCTTACAAACATGTGTAGCACAACTCTTAGTTTCTTACTCATCATATACAACATCAATCATCCATAAAATAACTCCTAACTCATTATTTAGCATTTATATGAAACAAAACATATATATATATATATATATCTTCACCAACATTCTAGCATATATAAAACTCCTTGTCATGATCATTCAACCTCCAAAACATTTCTATAAATCATTACTCATCAATAAAAGCAAGAAATTTACACACTCTTCACCATTCACGACACCCACATACTCAAAACACCATTTCATGAGATTAACCTCTAACTATCATCACAAATGCTTCATTTATCCAAACCCATAAAATTAAAACATGACTTACTTGATTTGGCTTCCAAATCTTCAAAATCACCATTAAACCCTAACTCTTTCCTCTCCTTGATCATCAACTTTCATGGAGAAATAGGTTGGGTCTTTTAGTGGCAAGGTGGAGATAGTAAAGTATTTAAGTGGCTAGTGAAGGAGGGAAGAAAGATTCAACCTTATGGCTTGGAGAAGAAAATATCGTGAGTGAAGAAAAAGAATAGAGAAGATAAAGAAATGAAGAAGATGGAGAGCAAGCATATGTCGTTTTTGGAAAGTGGAAGACCAAAATATGGTCTTTTATTTTACAAAAAAACATGTCACTTTCCCATTATTCCATTTCGTCCACTTTAATATCTAGTCTATTTAACTCCAATTTCTACTCCAATTGTCTCCCAATTTTTAATGACACTAGTCATTAAATTTGAATGTCACATATAAAAAGTTCCATTGCCATTGGACAGCAATTTCTACTACCATTTAACAATTGTGTTGCCACTTGGCAATTTTTTTAGTTAAAAAATACTCAATAATTTTCATAAATTTCTCCAAAAATCTCAAAAATTCTAAATCAGCATATACACTCTCCAAATCAATTTTCAACATATAAAAAACCACATTTCTCAATATACTCACATATATAAACAATTATACCCGAAAATTATCAATAAATACATGTACAATTATTTTTATGTGCAAAAATTCAAATTCACGTACGTATATTCTAACATTATGCATGAGCATGAAATGTATTTTCTTAATCTCTCTTTGAGCTCACATGTACCGAATTTTAGGGTTCTAACCCTTAATGTGGGAACGGGATGTTACATTTGAAGTAGCTTACAATTTCTTTAGAAGATCCGAAGTTAGATTCACTGTTTAGTTTAAAGATGGCCTACCTTAGGGTTTTTAAATCCCTAATTTCATGAATGTTTGAAAATTTAGTTATTGATCACTTAACTCCTTTCTTTTTGTTTAACCTTTCATGTGGGTGGATTGGGCTTACTACATCGATAGGCTCAAAAAGAAATATTAAGAAAACAATAAAACATTTAAGAAGAAAGAGCAAGGTCAAAAGGGCATACCCAAGTTTGGGTATTGATTATGTAATGATTTATGTTATAATATGTTGTTTGTCTTTTTCTTTTTTAATTTGGACTTAGATAAGTAACACCACTACTGTTAATAATTAAAAAATGCTTAAGTGTCAACTTCTAAAAGCCCAAACTTAAGCTATGATTTTGATAAAATTAGGGTGATGGACCCAACTTTTGAAGAACCTAATCCAAAACCCTATACTTAAATTATAATTTTTTGAAGAAATTGATATAATTAAATGATAACTAAAATCATTGTGATCCATACTTTTGATTTTGATACTTGAATGCCTCATATGCATTTGATGTCTTACCTATTGCAATAGAGAGGAGAAAAAGATATGACATTTTAGAAGCCCATAAAATCTTAATAATAATGGTAAGTATATAAAATAAAGGCTTGTATTAATTAACAAAATAGGGTCCCATTTGGTTCTATTTATATTTTTTGTTGTAATTTTTAGCTTTTGTTTTTTTGTTAAAAAACATCCTGTTTGGTTGAGAATCGTAATAAAAAATCTATAAAAAAACATATTTTGTTTTATTGTCCTGTTTCTATTTTCAATTACACTACTAGATATTAATATTAAATTTTAATTTAATTATTTTTATTATATCAAATTGTATTCTTAAATTAATCAATTCCCATTAAGATTAGAAACAAAATGTATGAATATTTATATTATTAAAGAAATTTACATATCAATTTTATATAATAAAATACTATAAAATATAAAAAATATATTAGGTCATTCTAATAAATAAAATATGTCCATTATACTATAATGCTTCAAAATATAATAGTAATATTACTTACAAAAAGAAACGTAAAATCAATTGAAAATAATATAATCATTCCACATTTATCTAACAATTTCATCTCACTTTCGACACATACATCCAAGTTATGTTGGAGTAATATTATACTCCACTTGAGAACTTGCATCTTCATTTAGACTTTTCCTAATTTGCTCATTATTTTCAACACAACTGTCGAATAACTCATCACTTTGTCCATATATTCTAATATAATTATGTATATCACAGGATGGTGTATTTTTTTCTTCATATCATAACTTGGCATGTTTGAAACTATATGGAATCTTACTTTTAGAACACCAAAACATCTTTCAATAACATTTCATAGTGAAGAGTGCATGTAGTTAAACAATTTATGTAGGCCTTGAGGTCTTCCTCTTCCTCTATAATCTTGCAAATGATATTTCTCATCTCAATATGGTGACAGAAACTAATGCATATTGGTATAGCCTAAATCAACCAAATAAAACTTACCTAACATATAAAGAATATAATATTAACAAAAATCTCTTAAAAATTAATCGTAATTATAATATTTATTTAAAATAGTGTAATACCTTATGGAGGTATAAGAAATTAATTCGCTAGATTTATTACTATTTTTGAAAGAACTCGAGAATTCCTATCCAACCATTACATATGTTAACATTTTGGGTTGGATCAGTTATTTTACCCATATATGGTACTTATTCGTTGACTAGAATATATGCATCAATATATACCAACTATTGCTCCTATGCAATCCTAAAAAATAAAATTACACTATTGAAATAAATTATTAATCATAAAACATAATGAACATAACAATTAAGTTTATGAATATACCTTAAAATATGGAAAGAATTTTGAATTATGTTAAATCTCAAGACATGTATTGGTAACGGATTGTGAAGTAATGACTATTTTCGTAAGATGATTAACAACATATAGAACTTTGCAAAAGCACTTCAAAATTCTCTAAGTTGAATGTTGAAACCGTTCTATATTAACTATAGTCGTCCTGCTATACCCTATAATCATTAAAAAATTACTACTTGCTCCTCTACAATTAAATGATTTGATGGCTTTAAGCTTCATAAATTCTTTAACTCATCACATAAGCTCAAGAAGATTGTCTCACTTATTTTAAAGTTCTCATAAATCCTTATAAGATTCTCATTCAAAAGTTCCAATATTTAATCTTAACTTGATAAAGTAAAAGTTCTGCATGGTTGCTTTTACAAATAAAAATATTCATTCTCTTCCCCAGCTAAAGACATAATAAATACCTTCATCAGTTCATCATTGAAATATGATTTGAAATCTGATAAGGAAGCCATGTGTCTAAAATACTATCATTAATAATGAATAAAAATATTTAAATATAAATGTTAAAACGATTATAAAAACATGATGGCATTCAACATAAATTTAAGAAGTTTATATCAAATATTTAATCAGAAGGTTTAAATTAAATATTCATATAAAAATACATTTAAAATGTTTAAAACATGGAATAGTTCTTATTATAAAAGTGTTTAATCTAACAAGAGTTCAATATGCAATAACTTTAAAATATAACTAAAGAGACATAATCCAATCTAGCTTCCTTGCATCTTTCATCTTCATAAAAATCACCCTATAAAGTGAAGAATCATATAGAGCTTCATTATTCTTCCATATAACCTCAACACCCAATTCATCTAAAGAATCTAAACATTCCATCATTAAATTAGTATCTTGATTAAATAATAAAGCTTCAATTCATTCTCCGCAATGAATGATGTTTCAACCAATTTTTTCTTAAGTAAATCATTCTTTCTTTTCAATTGTTCACCAATTATAATCAGGACCTCTTCCAAAACGTTATAGTGCATCTTCTTAACCTTTTTATTCTTCTTCTTAGGAGATTTATTTATCTTATAAGGGGAACTTGCAACTTGATATCCTATTTTTTATTATATGATGAATCTTCATCAACATTAATTATATGTTCCTGTTTTGCATTATTCGATGGAGATTTAATTGATTGATATATATGCAAACCAATTGCAGTAATATCTCCAAAAATAAGACACAAATATGAAAAATCCTTACATCATTTTTTCTTGAACATGTGAGTCATTTTATGCACCTAGAATGGTGAAAAGGAAACATAGGAACAAAAATTATATAACATGATATATTTAATAAACAAAGACATGCTTTTTTTGTAACTTTAAATAGATTTTTACAAGATTCATCTGTAACATTAACTAAGGTAGGGAAGAAGTTGTAACTGATTCCTGTTTCTTTAGGTAAGTTCTTAGAATTATTTAATCTAACTTTAATGTATTATACTTGTTCCTTAATTAAACATTAGTATAATCTTTCTTGAATTTTTTGAATATTTGACTTAATATTATTCCAACTAGATTTGGAAAAGGTAGTAGTTGTTTGATTTCCCTTTTTCACTTCTTCAACAATTAATGGGACTATCGTATCATTTCTTACTCCATCCTTTTTTATTTATTTCCACATAATCATTAGAATCATTCATATTGCTTAAAGCTTTCATCACTAGAAGTAATTACGTATGAATGATGATAGAAATATATTAGATCAAGTATGCTAAAAAAATTACACCTAAACAATATAAAAATGTAATTACATATTGTTTAAAGCTTCCATCACCAAATGTAATTATATATAATTGATAGCATAAAAATGAAAAAATATTATATTATTAAGAAATTTCATGTTAGTGAAAACTAGTTCTTGACCTAGGCATGTTTCTTAGCTCTTTAAAGAGAACATCAATCACAATAATTTTCATGAAAAAAATAAATGCTAAAGATGGTTCATAAATACTCACAAAGCAATCATAGACAACAATAAAAGTTATTATACAATTTTTATTAATTAACTTAGGCATGTACTATGTGGAGTCTAATATAATTTCATTAGAGACAAAAAGGTTTGATTTTCACAATGACATCTTTTTGGTGTAATTGTCCAAAATAATGTCGTTTTTATTTATAAATTTAAGAAATTTAAGATTAGAACAGTATTATTGTAGTTTAATTTACGAAAATGATTTTATTTTATGACCTTAACAAGTCTAATTTTTTGACTTATGACACACCCATTAGGGTTAGAAAGGCTAGTTGGGGGTAAAAAAATAAAACCTACAAGAAGTAAATAAAGTTGGAATTAAGATTTTTATAAAATGTTTTTTCTTTTTTAAAGGACTGTATTTGCTATATTTCCAATGTGCATTTGAGTAAACCAACAAAAAAAAATATAATATGATGTTAATGTAAAGTTAATTTTTGGCATTTGATTGTTTTTACCTAAGTCTAGTATAGCCAAAAATTAGAAGGAAACGGTGTTGTATACTTTGTTCATCTTTTTGTCTAAGGGTATAATCTTAAAAGAAATTAGACACCCACCATCTTTGTAACAGCCCAGACTACCCACCCATAGATATTGACCATTTTGGGTTACCTATCAGGCCAAGACCCTTACGATTTTGCTCTTCCCACACCTGGAAAAATGTGTCTATGGGGAAGAAGTATCCATACTCTTATAAGGTATACTTCGTTCTCCTCTCCAACTGATGCGGGATCTCATAATCCACCCCCCTTTGGGCCCAGCGTCAGCACTTGCACAATTAGTCGGGAATCAACTCTGATACTATTTGTAACAGTCTAGACTACCTGCCCACAGATATTGTCCACTTTGGGTTGCCTATCAGGCCAAGACTCCCACAGTTTTGCTCTTCTCAGCCTGTTATAATCTTTGACTAATTATATTCTTTATGGTGGATTACTATTAGACCCTTAAGTCTAAACTATGGAATTGTGTGAATATTGACAAGCCTTGGTCAATTTTTGACACTCAGGATGACAAAATATGGCAAAGAATTATGGGTAGGTAAGAAAAACAGGCATTGTCGATAAGTTGACATGTATTTGTGCACATTGGTGGAAATCTTTTATGTAATCAAAGATTAGATGCATTATCAAAACTAACTAGAAGAAAGCCTTAAGTCGAAGGTTAGTTGGATCACACATATGATGGTGGTATGCAAATTATCAAGGTATCTTAAATAAGTAAGACCAAGTATGGTTCAAGCTTCAGCTAGCTTTAATGGACTATAAGACGTTGATTGGCTTAGCTAGAGTGAGCTGGACTTGCCTAAAATGTCTTTGGTGTGACTAGAGACAAAATTATACTCAAATGGTCAGATAATATGTGAATTGGCTCAAAAGTTGGCTAACTTTCACCTTTGGATGAAGATCATAGGGGACGTGGCAAAGTTAGTGGGATTAATCATCAAAGAAGTGGGAGGACATGGCAAAGAACAAAGATGAGGTGTCTTGTAAGCATCTTACACATGTTTCTTTTACTTAGAAATGGGATAATGGTAAGTTATATAAACCGCCTACTAAAGTAGTGCCTAAAGTGGTTGGGGATGTTAACCACCAACTAAGTTACTGAGTTAGTTTCCTTGAGGCCGCTTTCTTTATTCTTTTCCAACAAGTCTCCAAACATTTGAGTTAGAGAGAATTAGAGCTTTTATATCCTTTATATCAGTTGAGAGTAAAATAAATGTTGGCTATTTTGTTGTAAAGTTTGGTATATCTTTCTCTTCTCATTTTTGTCTATTTGATTGTGTTAATTTAGTAAAATTTATGGGTTTACTTTGCCTTTGTTTTAAATACCTTAAATAAGAGAAATTTGGTAAGGTTGAGTTGAATTGCCAGAGTTCAACTACCATACTTAGACTTTAGCTCATTTTGTATACGAACTTGGAGTTCCTAGCAAAGTCTTTGTAATAGTTGGTATCAAATTTAAGTTGGTGATTCAATAGTGGGTCGCAGTAATCTGAACAACTATGTTACGAAGGTGGAAGAACTCATCGGCTCTTTACCTACAGGTGAAGAAGAAGTCCCTTCATATGCATCATGTTTTGAAGCTTTGGAGAGGCAGATCCAAGCATTGCAAGATCAAGTGGCTGAATTGATTAAATCATGAGAGGACACCCTTTCGAGATGATCATCCTCAAATATGCTATTGTAACTCAATATATGGGACATGCTAAAAGCATCATGTTAAAGGTGCGTGAACCAAAGCTTTTGAGGGCATTCAAAATGCTAAGGAACTTGAGAAATTTTTGTGAGAAATGGAGCAGTATTTTACAACTGGTAAGGTGTTAGATCTATAAAAAAGGTGAACGTCTCAGTAATGTATCTTTATGGTGAGCACAAATCTCTACAGTTATTAGTACAGATCGACCTCTTATTAACACTTTGGAGAAAATGAAGAAGGAGCTAACGGCCTAATTCCTGCCTAACAATACTACACAATTCTCGAGAGAAGCTTTAAACTGTTTGAAGAAAGCGACTTAATGTGAAAGTATGTAAGGAAATTCACATCTTTGATGTTGGATATACAGAACATGTCTAAGGAAGATAAGTTGTTCAATTTCATAAGTTGCTTGCAAGGTTGGACACAAATGGAGTTTCAGAGGCAAAATGTGAAAGACCTCTTTAGCATGATAGGGGCTACGAATGAATTGTTGGATCTCCAAATGCCACCCCCAATTTGAACTAGAAATGATGGAAAGAAGATGGTGAGATATGGAATGGCTCTAAAAAAGGAAAAGAGAAGGTATGTGAATCTTCTTAATGCAAATCCAAGAAACAAACAAAACTGCATATTTCAATTATGAAGAGCCACACTTTACTTATGAGCACACAAAATAAAAGGCAGGTAAGGAGAAAATAAATTCTATGGTCGCAAAGGATCAAAAAGAAGGAGAGGATGCCTCGACGGAAGAAGTCTACCTCAATAATTATTCTTTATTGGGTACAGTGAGCTTTGAAAAGGAGCGTTTAAGTAAAAGTAAGGAAAAACTCAATAGAGAAGGAAAATGGTACGTGGGAAAGGTGCCAATGACTGAGGAGTTTTTTAGAGAATCACATTCAGAGGAGTGCCCACGGATTTTTTCAATGAGGGTGTCGAGTTCTTCTAGTTAGGGTGGTTTGTTAAAACTCGAGGTCTAACTTATAAAATTGTGCAAGCATTGGTGAGCATTAGCCAATTTTTGATACTCAAGATGACGAAACAAGGCAAAGACTTGTGAGTAGACAAGAAAAATTGGGACACTATAGATGAGTTGACCTACATTGATATACATTAGCAGAAATCTTCAATGTGATGAAAGATTTAGAAGTGAGTCTAAAAATAACTAGAAATAGGCCTTGACTCAAACATTAGCTAGATCACATGCATGATGGTGACATACGAAAGCTCAAGGTAACTTAATCAAGTAAGATCAAGCATGATTCAAGCTTTGGCTAGCTTTGATGGACTATGGGGCATTGATTGGTTTCGTTAAAGTGAGTTTGACTTGCCTAAAATGTCTTTAGTGAGACTGTGAACCAAATTATGATGAAATTATGAATTATGGATAAACAGACTAGACTATGGGTGCACATTAGTTGGACTATGTGCAAATTTGATCAAAACTTGACTAACTTTCACCTTTGGATGAAGATCATAAGGGATGTGGAAAAGTTAGTAGGATAAATCATTAAAGAAGTGGGAGGACATGGCAAAGAACATGGAGGAGGTGTCTTGCAAGCATTTTACACATGTTTCTTTTACTTAAAAGTGAGATGGTGGTAAGTTATGTAAACCACTCACTAAAGTAGTGCCTAAAATGGTTGGGGATGTCAACCACCAACTAAGTTAGTGACTTAGTGGCCTTTAGACTACTTTCTTATATTCTTGCCCAAGAAGTCTCTAAAAACCTATAAATAGCTCATTTGAGCAAACGTTTCATTCATTAAAGAGAGTTGCAACTTTTATATCTTTTGCATTAGTTAAGAGTAATATAAAAGTTAGTTATTTTGCTATAAATCTTGTGCATCTATCTCTTCTCATTGTTGTCTATTCTATTATTGGCTTAGTAAAATTCATGAGGGAGTTGGTAAGGTTGAGTTGAATTATGAGAGTCCAACTACCACATTTAAACTTTGACTCACTTTGTGTGCGAACTTAGAGTTCTTGGCAAAGTCTTTGTAATAATTATCGTAGCTTACTCATGTTCGACAATTCGATAACTATGGTGCTCAAGGTCAGATAAGTTTCTCAATACTTTAAATTGCTACCCATTTCAGAATGGAGAGTTATAGAAATAATTAAAATATGAACATGAGATTTTAAATTTTAATTCAAATTATAAAATTTTAATTTTGTAAATTATTCCATTGGACTTCAAATTAAAATATACTACATGAATTTATATAAGATGGAAAGGAAAAATGAAAAAGAATGTAAACTTAACCTTTATCAAACTTTCTACTCAATGATCCTTCATTTCCTTTCCAAGTTCAAGGATTTCTTTTCCCTCTTCTTTAAGCTAAGTAATATGATAAGGAATGAAAATATTTTACATTTTATTGAGAAAATAAATAATACCTTTTATAACATGACGTACATTTTTTATAGAACATGGATGTATTAATATTGAATTCTTATATTCATTTAACCAAGTCACTTTTAACTCTAAAAGCTATGTGTGTATGTGTGTGTGTGTGTGTATCCTTGCCTTATAATCCCAAGTACTTTTAAGATGCAAAATATAAGGTGATCTTTTAGGAAATGTCTACCTTGGCAATACCATGGTGTGTCAATGATTGACTTATTTCGTGAGTTGGTTAGTTATGTAATAACTGCAAGTGTACGATGTAGTTGTAACTAGTATTGGCAAATACGGGTCGATCCCACAAAGATCATGAATACTAGTAATTACCTTTCCCTTATTACCTATCTTAAGGACTAAGCTTATAAAATAAAACAAGTAACGAAATTGAATAGAGAAGCCATGAAGCATTAGGAAATTATCGATATCGAGTAATTAGTATCTAGGTTTTGAATCCTCCTAAACCCTTAACAGATTGACCTTTTATCATGCAATTGTTTGATGACTTATTGGACCGTGGAAACTCCTATGGTATGCAATTAACTAACCTTGAGTCTACTAACAACTAATCTTAAGATTTCTAATTGAATTACTTAGGTTAAATTTTATAGGATTGCGTTACTGATTTATGAGCCCCTTTATTAGGTTTGATCCTAATATGAACAATTTATGTCATCCAATCTCTAGAGTTGCAATCAACTTTTTCTAATTACTGTAGATCTATTCAACCTTAGGATTTATCAATCTCTACGTATAAGATAGACTATAAATAAAACACGTAATTAGATCCAATATAACAATAAAACCAATTGCAATAATAAAAGAATCAATCATCTCAAAATACTAACATAAGGTTCATCTAACCTAAATACTAACTGAATGTTCAATTATACATGATTGACTATGAAATCAAATATACATAAACAAAATGAGATCCGAAAATAATGAGTTCATAATTCTAAATCTCCCTGATTGTCTTCTATCGAATGTTTTTGCGATATAGAGGCTTGATCTTGTATTTCGATGGATCTTTCGATGATTTTTTTGTATTTTCTACTTTTTTGGTCCAAGATTAGCTTGTGCAATTTTTGTCTCTATGAAAAGAAAAATTAGCAAAGTTTTTCAACAAGATTTAACGAATAATAAAAAACTTAAAAAACCTCTTACATTTTGTAGAATAAAAAGGCCAAAAAAGCAAAGCAAAAGAAAATTCCCAAAAAAAGAAACACAAAAGAAAGAATAAAGAGCTATGAACAAAATAAAATGATTACGAGAGATAGAGAAGATAGAAATAGATTTATAAAGTGAGAAATTTATTCAAACTAGAACGACAAGAGGGAAAGGGTAGATTTCTACAAGGTATTGAAAGTTTTGGAAATAGGATTTCTTACTTATCTTGATAAGAAAATTTGTTCCAAAAACTTGTAAAATGTCAAATATGTGTTTTAAGTGTAGACTACCTTTTCCGTTTTACAATTAATTCAAGGATTGATTTGGCTACTTAAGACTAATTTTTAAAAAAGTTTCTTATCTTTGTCTTTGTAATCAGTAGCCATTACAAGAAAAAGGGTGTCCACAGACAGAACACGTTAACATTCCATCGGTAATATAATTTATCGATAGTTTTGATCGACGGACACTTCCATCGGTAAAATCGCTGTCAGTAAAATATGCCGACGGAGTCTAGTTTCCGTTAGTATATTTATTGATGGATAAAACACTTCTGTTGGTATAGATACAGACGGTTTAAGATAAACTGTCAGTGAAAAATGTAAACATATACCGATGGTTTGCCGATAACTGTCAGTAGATAATTCGGTCTTTTCCGACTTTTTTTTTTTTTGTCGGTGAAAAATGTGAATGTATACCGATGGTTTCCCAATAACCGTCAGTAGATTATTCAGATTTTCTCCAACGGATATCCTTTTCTATCGGTGAAAAACATTAGACATATATCGACAATTTACCTCTAACCATCGATAAATATAACATAATTTAGCAACGAAAGCATATTTCTGTCGGTAACGATTTTCCTTCTTGAAATGCAGCCGCCATTGCTTAATCCAGAGCTCGAAGTTCCTGTACGCTTGTTGGGGTCACCTTTAACTCTCTATAAATGAACTGTTGATGGCAATTGTTTTTAAAATCCCGACGTCAAATTTGATTTCAA